>JAYMTB010001146.1:0-11569 GCA_036897585.1 Francoa sonchifolia
GCCGTTAGATGGTGAGACACTTCATTACTTTTTAGTCAACGGATAACGATTTGCCGTATAAAGCTAAACGCCGCGCTTTTAATGCATAAAACGACATCGTCTCTGAGTGTAGACAAATTAATATTTTGTAAAATAAATTTAATTTATAATTCATAAATGTATTAGTGAAAATAAGATTTGAGTTCGTATATTAATGCAAAGTTAAAAGGTTATAGAAGTTTCGGGGGTACGAAGGCGTGCATATATCGCGCTTATAAAAATAAATAATAAAAATACTGACATTTTCGTCGAGAAATTAAAACGTGTATAATTTTTATATCTTTTTACTTCCTGATAATATCCCTATTCTTTTTATGAAGTATGAAAGAGTTCGATTCATATAAATAATTATTTGTATATTTAAATGGTATATATATTGACATGTAACAATTGAATCTTGGAACTTTATAAAAGTTGAATTTTAAAAGTAAACTATAAGTTTGACTAATTTGTTATAAGTAAGTAAATATCCATAAGGGTTGGATGGTTCAACCAAGTGCCCTATTTTTTCAACCCCAAATCAACTTTACCGAACAAAAATTTTAACTTTTGCTTGAATTGCTTTTCGAAAAAGCTAGACAACAATAGGAAAAATTCAACCATAACTTTTCCTTGGATTATCAAAGGTGTGATTGAGACCTATATTATTACTCATTTGACTACTTCGTTAACCTTTTTGGCTCATTATGTTTTAAGGGTATTTTGGTTCTTATATACCGAGATCCAGTTTAAAGCTATTTCACTAATCAGTCCGATAAGATTATACCTCAGATATTAAGAATTTTGAGATATTATGCAATAAGAAAAGGTAAAATATTATATTAGTAATAAAGTATAGGATGAGACATACTTTATATTAACTAAAAAGATTTAAACCTACTTTTGTTGTGATTATTTTTGTAGAGTTATATAAAAAGAAGATTCAAAGTTTATCAATAAACTTCCACCCAAACCACTGATATTTCTAATAATAATAAATAATAATGCTATAAAAAAAATTATTTCTAAACTTTAAAAAGTAGAGGATGATAAGGTTGTGGAACAATGGAATAGTATTTTTTTTTTTAATTTTAATATTCATATATTTTTTTTTATATAGGAATCATATATAAATTAAATAAATGGAATGTGGGAAATAATTGGAAATAATAAAATGACAAAACACAAGATGCCTTTTTCATTGCAAATCTTTTGAAGTAGATTTGTAGTCTTTTAGAGCACCATGCTTAGCTGTTTTATTTCACTACATACATTTTAATTATTAATTTTCATTTATCAAATTTTTTTATTTATTAAAATAATAATTGAATAGGGGCATCCCTTTTAATAAAGGGTAAGTAACAAACTGTTCTTTAAATTGAAAGTTGGTATGGAAAATTATTTTGGTATATGATACTCTCTCACTTTTGAAGATTGAATTATAAGTACGGTTATAATTTCGTCACTTTCTGTAAATAATTAATTTAATTATTATGTAAAAAAAGGTCATTTGTAAATAAGAATTATTAATGGAAAGTGATGGAATTGAACATGTGGAAACTGTAAGGAAATATTTGTAAATGGAGCTAAACATACGGGTCAACATTGTAATTAACCCTTAAATAAATATAACAAGGGCCCAATAGAATTTGGACCATAAGTCACTAATGGACTTCCGACTAGATCTAAAGCCCAATCGCTTTGTCATTGGGCTTTTGTCAAATTCAGCCCATCGCAATATGTTGGACAATGGTTATAGGACCAAGAATAGAAGAGAAGGAAGGAAAGGCGTAGCCAAATTGGGGGGAAAGGGAAGGGATAATGTTGATAACAGCGAGGGAGGCAGCTTCTTGCTTCAATCTCTGTAATTTTACTCGTCCCAATCCAAATTCATCTTTTAAAGGGCTGAGAAAGAGTTCAATTTGCAGAGCTAGCTTTGCTGTTCAGAGAAGAAAACGTATTTCCACCAAATCATGTAACTCTAATGTGTGAGTTTTCAAAACCCTTTTCAGTTTTTAATTCAAATTTCATTTCTTGTTCCTTGAATTTTTGATATAGTGACTTTAATTTTATTTTCTGAGATGGGTTTTTGGTACAAGTACTGTTTTTTGTTTATGAGAATGTTTACCCAAAGGATATTCTTGTTTGATTGTTTGTGTTATAGAAAGCAACTTCTAAAAGTTATGATCGATGAAGATGGGTAATTCCAATTTGTGCTGCAAATAGAAAGAAATTTAAGATATTCATGATCTAATGTGTAGCTTTAAGTGGCACATTAGTGTCAATACGTAGTTTTGATGCTTATGCACATACAATTTGGAGTTGTTAGCATGCTGGTGGAGGTGATATTTGTGCTAGATTTCACAACGTCAGTGGAAATTTGTTAGGCTTAGACTCTTCCATGATATGTCCATATTGTAGATAACGTGGATTCAGTAGAGTACTTTCTTTCTGACTTATCCATGTTCTAGCACAATATTTGGGAACATGGTTAGTTTGCAATTGTAGTAATATTTACCATTTTTGTTGATTGAATTTTATCTCAGCTGTGAGAGCTCAGTTTTTGATCCATTGGGCATTGGTTCAGATGTATCCTTTGGTTTAAATGCCACTTGGGAAAGTTTTATAGGTTTTTTTTCACAAACATATGAGAGTGCCTCAAATACAAGAAAGGAGAAACCTTCTTCAGCTCGAGGATTAGCAGGTTTCTTTTTTGGCTTGAAAATATGTTCATTAAAGATATTCAAGTTAATGCATTATCTGATTAAATACTTTGACATTGGCAGCTGCAATTGAGGACAGTTCTATTGATTTTGGGGACTTCTTCAAAGGCCCGCTGCCTGGAAAATTTCTCATGCTTCTGGGATATTTGGCCTTATCTCGACTTGGAATATATGTGCCTCTTGGTGGGGTTAATCGAGAGGCATTTGCTGGAAATTTGGACCAGAACAGTTTATTGAGCACTTTGGATTCATTTTCCGGTGGAGGCATTGGCAGACTTGGGATATGCTCGTTAGGAATTGTTCCCTTCATCAATGCACAGATTGTGTTCCAGCTTCTTACTCAAGTTTATCCCAAGTTGCAAGATCTTCAGAAAAAAGAAGGCGAGGCAGGAAGAAAAAAAATTCTTCAATATACTCGATATGCTTCAGTTGGGTTTGCTGTAGTCCAGGTATGGAACCCAATATTCTGGTAAATAATACTAGCTTGAATGAATATGCTTTAAATGAACCTTACTAGTGCTATCACTCATGCGGAACATCTGCTACGCACATAATGAAGCGTAAAATCTAGTATACTTTTGCCTATTAAGAGTTTTGTCAATAGTATTTTCACAGTTTTTCTTTTGTGTTGTTCTTATGTACTATTATCCTCCAAGGCAGGCAATTGGCCAAGTACTCTTTCTTCGTCCCTACGTTAATGACTTCAGTGCGGAATGGGCCATTTCTTCTGTTACTCTATTAACACTTGGCTCAGTACTTACAACATACATCGGGGAACGAATAACTGATCTAAAACTTGGAAACGGAACATCTCTTCTGATATTCACAAGCATCATTTCGTACTTGCCAGCCTCTTTTGGTAGGACAGCTGCCGAGGCATTTCAGGATGGTAACTATGTTGGACTTGTCAGCATCATAATTTCCTTCATTCTTTTGGTCCTTGGTATTGTCTATGTTCAGGTAATTACTAGTTTCATATATCTTTTATTGAATTTCGAATTAGTGAAAGCAAATGAATGATAAAGGGTTTCAGGAAGCAGAGAGAAAAATCCCATTGAATTATGCTTCAAGATACGCCAGCAAAAGTGGAGGGCTTCAGAAATCTGCCTACCTACCCTTTAAGGTTTGTATTCCAGGTTCTAATAGTTTGACAGATTACATGTAATGATAAGAAACTTTCGCTGCCAATCAATGACACAAGTTTTGGCCCACTACACCAACATCTTATAATTGATCATACTTATCTGCTGCTTCTGCTATATATTGTTTTGCATAAAAAGGCTTACTTGTGAATGGATTTGCTCGCTATAACCTATAATCTTAGAGCTTTGTATATGACATATGTTTTACTGTCTTTTGTACTCATAACTTTTTGACTAAGCAGGTGAATAGTTCTGGAGTTATGCCAATCATATTTTCAACATCATCGTTGGCTCTTCCTGGTACATTAGCGCGCTTCACTGGTATAGCTGCCCTAAAGAAAGCTGCACTTGCTTTAAACCCTGGAGGTAAGATTTGTAATATGTAATCAACCGTAGCTCCTAATAATGGCAAATGGGCTGTGCCATTTCCTTTGTTATTTTGATTAAGCCTAGACAGATAAAATTGATGCAGGTTCTTTCTATCTCCCGACCAACATCCTATTAATCGCCTTCTTCAACTACTATTACACTTTCCTACAATTGGATCCCGATGATGTGAGTGAACAGCTGAAACGACAAGGTGCATCCATTCCACTTGTCCGGCCGGGTAAAAGCACAGCTGCATTTATAAAAACGGTAAATTTTAAGCAAATTCTGAACTTTCCTTTAGTTACAAAGCATTATCTACAAGGATGATCTTTCTAGCATTGGTGCATTTCTAGCAAATTATTTTGGACTAATTTACTCATATGATCGGGGTACAGGTTCTTAGCCGGATATCAGTTCTGGGTTCGGCTTTTTTGGCAATACTTGCTGCTGGGCCTTCTATGATCGAACAAACAACACATCTGACAGCATTTAGGGGATTTGCAGGAACATCTGTTCTGATACTTGTTGGTTGTGCAACAGACACTGCAAGAAAAGTTCAAGCAGAGATAATATCTCAGAAGTACAAGAACATCGAGTTTTATGACATTGACTGACACGGGACACGGAAAAGCAGCCAGTGTATTACGCACTTTCTTAATCTACAGATGGTCGAGGCATTGTAATTTGTAAATTATGCTTCATGAACCATCATTGCAACAATCTTTCTTCAAATTTTCTGTAATGGTAACGTGAAGACGTACATTTTTCCCAAATTTGTAATTGTTGTACAATAGCAGAGGTTAAACAAATAAAATTACTCTCTTTTAGTACCCACCCGATGTGAGACTCCTAAACACATTGTGGTGACCCAACATTGAACTTGGGTAAATAGATCAAGTTTAAAAAGTTTTCCATTGATGAAACTCGAATTGACCTGAATTTTACTTATAATATGCATGTGGTACAACATATGAAAAGCCCTACATACCTCACAATTTCTCCCATAGAAAAAAGACTAATTCCGGAGTTTGGAGACATTAGCAAGGATTCGTATACAATCTAGAAAACCAGACAACCAATCTCTGAGTTTCTGAGATGCATATGCAAGTAGCAGAAATAGCTGTATTTTTTAATACCTTACACCAATACCATTAGTCTCACACGATCACCTAATCATCATCAAGCTCCTTGGAGAAGTCAGGCTCTTCGGGCTTTTGTAACTTAGGCAATTCGTCGCGTTTGATCTTAAGAATTCCTCTCCTCGTGTTTGCAGCAAATCTTGAAGCCAATATTGTAACCCCAAGGTTTAGTTTGGTTTGAGACGAATTTGAACCAATGGATAAATGTTCTTCCTCCTCTTCCCCTTCCGTTGCTCCCGTCTCATCGGTCATGTCCTCGCCAAAAGTAAATGATTCCTTCCTCAGAAGATCTTTTGCAAGCATTTTCCTCTTGTATCGACGCCAAGCAGCTTGTACGAAACATGCTGCCCATGTCCTCCAATGATAGGAATAGAACCGAAAGGTATGCTGCAGCTTCTTGCTGTGCAGGCGTCTGAATTGATTAGCCACAAACTTTAGATCTTCAGCTCGGAGCGCGAAAGCTTCAACTTCAACAAGAGCTCTGACTGTTCGAGTTGAAGAAGGCAAGTTGGTGGTAGATTTGGGTAGAGCCCAAGCAAGTAGCTCCTCGCCACAAAAATCTCCGGGTCTCAGTGTAATTGAATTGAAGAAACCAGTTCGACCTCCATTTGTAGTTGAACTTTCTAGTCTACCTCTGATTATAAAGAGCATCTCCGTCACAGGGTCTCCCTCACGGACAATATAGGTGCCCTCGGTGCTCAGGGAAGAAACCAGACGCTCACATATTGCATCAAGCAGCTGATCATCCATCTGTGAGAAGAAGGGGACCTGCAAACGAGCAACCATGTCGGTGACATTCAACAAATGAGCACAGTTGTCTGGAATTTTTAACAAAATATGCGTATAGAATCATACTCGACGAACAAGGTCCAAGCATAAGTGGCGTTGGATATCACGGCGAAGATCAGCAGGCAAGCCATGCAGGATGGACTCTTCATGAACTCCTCTAGTTGCAAGCCACTTATATTGAACAAAACGCCGAACGCGTTGTTTTAAATCTTCTGGGAGTTGGCGATGTCTCATCCACTCCTCGGTGTCTCTTCGCTTGAGTCTCCATTCCTCAAGCCTCACAGTAATAGATTGCAAGTACGTCTACATAACAATTACCAACAGAAAAAATGGCAAACTTTTTTGGACGGAACAAATCAAAGGATAAAGTCATTTCCAATACCTGCATATTCCCAATCAAATGGGCAAATAATACAAGGCCTAAGATGGCAATGAGAATGGCAAAAGATGTCTCTCCAATAAAGGTGCTCGTCGACAAATTCTGCCCGTATGAACTGAGACAATAAGAAAGCATAAGACTGTGCCAACAGTGTTACATCAAAACAATATCATTTGACAAAACCATACCTTAGGTTTTGTAAGCCCCACCACAAGCAATAGAAATACTTTTCAATGAAGTTTACAGAGACAACATTTTTTGTAACTGCATTTTCGAATATGCCATACTTGAAAGTATTATTATCAGGATCACAGTTCTTAAACACATTTGTAACATTAGCCCACGTCTTGCGATCAGTATGGCTAATACTACCACAATCTAAATAATGAAGTAAGCATTTTGTAGGGGCAGTTTCATTTCTGCAGAATGATTTCCAGCAGGATGTATAACGGTCAACTGACAGTAAGTACCATGCTGCCCCTAAAACCTGCAATAACAACGAACATTCATAAATTGGCATTCCCTTGAAAACCTCAAAGAACACCATTTACATGATATACAATTGAAAGGAGATGAAAATTTGGGCTTACATACATGGCTAGCCAACATGTACAGTAGTAGATTGTAAGCTGCTCCAGCCCAAGCAGTCTTTGTGACCAGTCCAGTAGCTTTGATTATTTGAGAACTTAATGGGAAGATCAGATATAATCTGGGAACATACTGGAACAGAACAATTAGAGCGAGGGCATTGTTGTTATGATCAGTTTGTGGGGTTCTTGTTGCTGGAATAATGAACCAAATGAGCATCTGCAAATATTAATTTTAATTAACTCAAAGGCATTAAACACTGTTGTTAGCCATCTTGGGTCAGAAACAGACAAAGTCACATTCGTAATAAGATACCTGAGGAAGGGGCAGTGTTGCAATAAGATCAATGCAGAAATCGGATCTAATATACCTCCGTGCAATTTTCTTTGGATTCATGACAAGTTCACCCCTACCAAACACCCGAGAGCTTGGAGCAACATAAGCTGTCCTAAACTTTATAATCATGTGCAACAAATAAAAAAGATCCGCAAGAGTCCGGAAACAGGTCACAATAATTCGCAAATTCAAGTCCGTCTTGACACATGCCGACTCCACTTTCCCTCTCACAGTAGGCAAATAGAAATACATTGGGTCAATAAAAAGAGCCAACAAGCATGCGACAATGAAAACCCGGTTCCATTGCAACACGATCTCACTACCCGGGTCAAGTATTCTTTTCCGCCATGGCTCATGATCCTCTGGAAACACCTTAGACTTACCAATTCTAAAAGTATCCATAAATTTACTTCTTCCCTCCATCCCCCCATTCTCTGGCTTTAGCAACAAAGATGATGAAATCTTGCATGCAGAGGAGGATTTTTCTAGGTATGTTGGTTCGGGTCTTCCCCATACTGATTCTTTACTCTTCCCATCAGAATAAAACCTACAAGTTTAAGGTTCAACAGCATACCTAAGAATTAGCAGCTGACTTTATTTTCGAGAATTCATGATAGGAATAACCTCCACTCAGCTCACCCATTTTCTAAAACTAATCCAATTAGTTGGATTAGGCTCTATTCAGCATACTTCCATTTTATCGGGTTCCAACAATGACAAATCAAAGATCCTTCAATAAATTTGTTAACAACCAAATGTAGCACTTTCAGATAAACAGAAACTCCCAAATTTCAAATAGGATCTCAAATGTCACATCATCACTTTTTGTCCTAAATGTTGAAAGAACTAAATTAAGTACTTTATGGCTCTCAATTAACTTCTTATCTATTTTTAGGACCTAAGTGATTATAAAGGCATAAAAATTAGTCCTAATTCATCATCAACAAAACCCTAAAAATATATTAGTGTTTTTAACCCTTTTAGTTTCTAATAAATTCCAGATCACAACAGTTTCAGTTTTTCTCAAATTTTCCCAAACATTTTCTCAGCAACCAAACAAAAATTACATAAACAATAAGAAGTATTTCCGCACAAAATTAACCAGTTCCATCCATAAAAACAAAAACCCACAACAAAAATTGAACAAAACCATTAATAAACCAGCACCTGAGAAGCTTTTTCTTCGTTAACTCCATAGATAAAAATAAAACCTGAAATTCAACTATTAACAAAAGCCCTAATAAAATCAAATGAAATCTCAATCAATTTCATTTTGAATCTAAAACTTGCCACTGAAGATCATGAAGTGAGCTCGGAGGAGACTGTGGATTCGGAGATCGACTGATTTTGAGAGAATGGACAGAGATAGTCACGAGTTGTCTGCCAAAATCTTTTTTCTCTTTTTTTTAACAAATGTGAACGAAACCAAATTGATAGGAAAACAGTCAACAATTTTGACTGGAAATTTAGGTACACGTGGCTTTTTTCTATTAGGTAAAAATTTCAGTCATGAATTTTTATTTAATTTTTTTTTCAGTCAAGAATTGTCCCAAAATTAATATTACAATATAATATGGGTAAAGTATAATATTGCCTCCGATTAATATCCAAATAATAAAGTATTCCAAATCCTTAGTCCACTTTTATTTTTGCTTTTGCCATGTGTCACGGCTCCCTTACATTTATTTATTTTTTATTATTTTCTTTTTCTTTTAATTTTTAATTTTTAATTTTTTAATTTTTTAATTTTTTATTTTTGTTGAGGTTCTCAACAACCAAATAAAAATTGAATACAAATTCTAATTCAGAAATTTCGAAATTTAAATTTTGGTTTTTGGAATTTAGGATTTTAGGGCAAAATTCGGATCCATAATCAAAATTCCTAGAAAATAGAGATGTTCTTTTTTAGTAATCGATTCAAGAAATTGAACTTTGAGCTCCTAATTTTGATACCCAAAAAATTTTACCCAGAAAAATTTTCATCGAATTTTGCCCTAAAATTATGTGTTTTTCCGAATTTTGTTCACATTTTTCATACCCAGATTATGAGTTTTTCAGAATTTTTTAGATTATGGGTTCTTCAAATTTTGTCCTAAAATCCTAAATCCTAACAACCAAAATTTGAATTTGAGAGTTTTTGAATTAGAGTTTGTATTCATTTTGTTTGGTTGTTAAGAAACTCAAGAAAAATAAGAGAAAAACTCAAAAAAAAAAAAATACAAAGACGAAGAACACGAAGAACATTAAGAATATCAAAAATAAAAAATAAAAATTTTAAAATAAATGTAAGGGACCCACGTGACACGTGTCAAAGCAAAAAACGGAAGAGGACTAATGACGGACCCATGTTTTTAACGGAAAATCAAAATTAAAACGGAATAAGGATTTAGAGAGTAAAACGTTATAAAAAAAAATTTGGGAATTATTTTATTATTTGAATATTAGTTTGGGAGACAATATTATACTTAAGTCTTATATTATGCAGTTATTACAATATTAAATTTTCAATTAATAAATTAAAATTTGCAGCAATATTTAATTATATTGAGTAAAATTATTTAAATAAAGAATTAATTAATATCACTTTTCCTTCTAAATTAATGGAAAAAATTTATTTCGTCATTTGACCCGTGACTTTTAAAAAATGAGTTACTATTAATAAATTCGGTTAAAATTGGGCACGTGCAAAAATTAGAAATCCTATATAATACTTTAGGGGATTTTTGTAAAAATCGAGCAAAATATAGGGGGTCAAAATTGCAATTAACCCCTTGTACTTTATATAATAAATAAATTACTACTTAATTAAATAATTTTCCAGTGTAATTAAATATTTTGAGCATCTTTTTTTAGTCATAGAAATTGTTTGTCCCCTCAATATTCATTTATGATTGTTAGATTGAAATATATATTCAAACATATTTTACGAATCAGGTCTTAACAATAATTGAACCGTATTAATAATGTGTAACACATTTATCCCACACTTGTCGGGCCTTCAACAATATTTTTGGAACGTTATCCTTCGCTGCTTCTGAAGCATCCAGAATAGTTTTTACTATTTCTTCGTGACATTTTTTTCCCAGTTCTTTCACAAGAGATTCACAGCATTTCTTACTAATAAATCCATCATTTATATCTTTGTCATTAAATACAATCGAGTATATTTCATCCCCGCAAATTTTCTCTAGCTTGGCACCACACGTTTCGATAAATTTGTAATATCCTGGCTCTGGCTCTGGCGGTAAGGTAATCGAGTCATATTCAACTGAAGGATCAGGCGCAAGATACTCATCCTCTTGTGCAAATCCTAGCGAGATCAAGGCTACTCCCATGAATACAAAAAAAAGTACAATATTGTAGTTCATTTTTATTCTATGTGATAATTATTTCGTACAAATTTTTGAGGTGACTTTAACGATGAAGAAAATTGTTTTTATAGAAAGATATTTCGAATAAACGTTTTTTTTTGGGTTCATATAACTCCATAAGTTTTCGTTGATAAATTTTAATTATAATAAATGTACCATAGAATTTATAAATTTTATTAATTTAACGTTACATTGGATTAATATGAAGTAATAACAACACGGGTTACTATCCGGGTCACCCGTTAACCCAAAGTTAAAGTTGGGCCTAATTTATAGTCCAAACTATGGCTATGAGGAGGAAGCCCATTTGGTTTAAATCAACGGCTACGATAGATTCAAATTAAATTAATTTAATAAGAATATTACCATAACTATAAAACGAGAAACATGTGATTAAAACATCCAGACGGCTGTCGTGGCGGATTTCCTTATATTACGAACACTTCGTAAAAACTGACGACAACTGGCATTATTACACGTGTCACCTTTGCATGAAAATTTCATGCAACCATGTGTATTCCACCACGTGTCAAAATTCATCACGATCACAAATTATCCAACCCACGTACTACAAAAAAAGATGCTCCATCTAACCAGATCCGGTTCCTAATTCGGGTCAAATAATTATCCAAGTAAAAAATTAATAAATTTATATTATTACAGTCTCATTTGCTCGTATAATAAACTGCGAAATTAATTTTTACAGTGGTAATAA
>JAYMTB010001147.1:0-11565 GCA_036897585.1 Francoa sonchifolia
TTTGGGTTTGGTGTATTTTGTGCAATATTTGTTTGTTTATTTTATTAGATTTGGTTGTAATGTTTAGCTGATCTAGGCCGGGAAAATATCCTATAAACACGTCTGTAACTAAACTGTCTCAGCTACGCTTTCATTTCATTTGTTCCAATCTTAAACTTTTCCTTGTCTCATCTTTTGTAATCCCATATCATTTTGAGTTTGGGCAAACACCCTCGAGTCCGAATGTGTTGATGACTGGTCTTGGGTTCTTTTCAAGTCAAATGTTGAGCTTAGACTCTTAGGTTTAAACAGGATCTGGGTTCGAGCCCAAGAGGCAGACCAACTATTTGCACCTCGTATTGCTGTCATTACTACTCCCACCCTCCCAAAATATAGCCGTTGCTGCACGTGCAGTAATCTCATAGTATTCTTCCTTGAATGTCAAATATTTTTTATTGCTGCATTATTACAGCATTCATGCTCTATCTTCTCCCCAGTTGCAACTCTCTTTAGATTCGCGTGTTGGAGATGAGTCTGACCTTGTATGAAGTATGACACATTTGCAGAGTTAGATCGGGCGGGCATCTCAACCAATAAATAGGTTAGGGGCAGTTTAGTAATTGTAACATGAACATAAAATCTGTCTTGTGTTATTGTTAATATTTGTTTCGTTTTGTAACAATGCGAACCTTCAATTTCCTCGATACTCGATGTACGAAATAGACTCGCAAGATATCTCGATAAAAAGGTTAGGATTCTCAAATCTAGACCTTTGTTCATTTCAAACTTACGCATTGAAAGGACATGTTGGAAAAACTTCGAGCAAATCCCCTATTATACAAATCTAAGAGAAAATCTTCAAAACTCTCCTACCAAATTTGTGTTACGAACATTTACATTTACATTTTCATGCTACATCAATATTTGTCTTACTTGATTACGAGTTTGCATTTTTGTCCAAATATCACAAGAAAAGAGTCTCGAGGACTTTAATGAAAAGAGATTTTTCAAATACCAGTTATGGGCCTATAAGATTCTCAAGAAGCCCATTATGAACAACTAAATAACGAATAATGGGCCGGATAGATTTTTAGGCCCATTATGTACAACTGGGCTTTCACAGAGAGCATTCCAGATATGGGCCATGCTGGGCCACCTTATGATGATGAATGTTCAATTTCTGGGGCTGGATTAGGACAATAATACTCTAGATTTTTATTATTACTATTACTATTATTATTTTTAATTTAAATTTGGACTACACGAATACGAATACGAATAGGGCTAGTCCTCCCTATACCAGATATAGGTGAGATTCAGGCACGAGCACTAGATTTCACTAACAATTTGAAAAGTTGGCAATAAAAATGAACCAATCACTTCATCTTATTGATATGAATCAGTGCTTTCTAAAAATTCAGATCACTTTTGGAATAATTTTATTTACAAATTTCTTTTGAAATTTAAAAATCTTTTCCTATATGAACTCTTAAAATACGCCTAACTTACACCTTACCTATTTATTTTAAAAGAAAATGCGGGTGCACATCTTTTTTGGTGTAGTTCAAATTAATTTAAAAGGAAAAACAAAAACCTAAAGGCATAATAAAGTTAAAATGAAATGATAAATCATATTACATTATATATTTAAAATAATCATTGGATACCATGTATACAAATAATTTTTCTTGTCCTAAACAATAATCCCATAGATTTTTGTTATACATAGAACTAAATACAAAATTCCATTCACCAAATATATAAAAATATTATTTTTAACAATTATAAATAAATAAAAAAAATTATATGATTAGTAATTTGACCAAGGAATAAGCAGACAAATAGTCCGACAGTGTCTGACACGTGTAACAGTCAAACTTGGACACACGTGTGAAATGGGGACACCGATTACTGCATATTTATGGATGCAACGAATGACGGTGCATTTGCATTTGCATTTGCATTGGATTCTAATTTCTATCATCCCTTTTTTATTCAAATTACAATATTTATGATTATGAGGTATCATTTCCGGCGGCTATTTTATTATAATTTTCATAAAATATTGATTAGTGATTAATTAGGATTGAAAGAAAAAATTTCAATATTTTTCTTAAAAGACAAATCTCTTAGTATTATATTAAAGTATTTTGTCATTTTTTATTAGTAATTAGAATAAAATTTTACAAATTTTACTAATTTAGATCATTTTTAAAAGACTAGATAATAAAAAGTAAATAAAAAAAATTGGATGAAAATATGTATTTTTCGCTTACAAAAAATAATGTAATTAGAAATTTAGCAGAAAATAGATATAATAGCGGAATAAGTGTAAAAATAAAAATTACTAATTTTTAAAACTCTTACTCAATCACGAGTGCAAAGTGTTGCTGTTGTGATGGTGTTTTGACAATAGAGAGTATCTCAATGTGAAATATATACTAACTAGCATACTTAATATATATTAGAGTTTTACCCACTTATGACCTCTAGTCCAATATGCCCATTAATGAGTTTAACTATTTGGGCATATATATATATATATAAACATATCCAACAATCTCCTCTTATATTCTATATATATATGACACAATCCAATACAATAAATTGTGTGATGTCTAAACGAACATGGATCACCCACATTACAATCTCAAATAAATCAATACAAAAAATATTTCATTCAAGACAAAATGGAAAGGAAAAAAATTTAGAAAACTCAATTCATAATATAACTCTTATATAATTGGACTAATCAAAATAATCTTAGACCTGTTCTGAGCGAATTCCAATAATATCAAATAATAGAGTTTTAGACTCAATTTAAACCCATCAGCAAATAACATAGATAAATATTTCAAGTCTAGAGTCTCAGAAATCAGTTCAAAATCAAAACATGCAAAGTCTCACCAATAAAGGACATAAACATAAGAGTTTCAAAGTAATAATGAACTCTAACAAAACAAAAGGGCTAGTAGGTCAATTGTCTGTCGCAGCCAAACAGATGACAAGTCCCCACCACACTCTAGATATCATCAACAAGAAAATCATCATTTTCTGGATCCCAGTGTATACGTGCTCCTCCAATTTTATCATCTCCAGTAAATCAATAAATATGAATTTTGTAAAAAAAGAATTCAATCATTTATATAATCTACAAAAAGTGTTTAGTTCTATCGTAAACAAGTTAGCACCATATCAATAAGATGAAAAATATATATCAATATCACAATGTATCAATAACCATAAGCATCCAAGTCAAGTTTCAATGAAGAACATGACCTAAACAATTTACTTTGTAAGGAACCATTTTTATCAAGTTTCTTGAAACTAACCCAATCAACTGTTAAGTGTCAGAGAACAACAACTAGTTGTCAAGTCACGTTTCAAGATGAAGATAAAAAAATGTCAAGTTGCAATTAAGAACAAGATCAAACAGGTTTCCTTTACCAAAGATCCATTTCCATGGTTGTATGTGGAATTTTACAGTCAACATATTCTCCTTAGTTAAGTGGTGTTCATCAAATGTAGAAGCTATGTTCATCCGATGTCGAATAACACAACATACTCAAAAATGACTTCTTCAAGTTAAGATGAGTTGTGTTCATCAAATGTTGAATGACACAACACACTCAACTAGAACAGTGGTGAAGACCGTAATCATCAGTGAAACATATAAACAAGTACTTACCATGTTGGCCAAACAAATGAATATTCGATATTTCAAAACATTCATGGATGTAGGTTAAGACATATCTAAAGTCTTTAAACCCATCTCCCCCACTATTTTGAATATTCGATCTCTAGTCAAACCCTTTGTGAGATAATCAGCCAAATTATCCTTCGATCTCACATCGACCAAAGTGATAACTCCACGTTCTATAAGATGATTCAACAAAGCATGTCTCAGTCTCACATCTCTCCTTTTATGATTAAAGAGAGTTTTTGACAACTTGGACGGCTGCTTGATTATCACAAAACAGACTTAAAGAGTTAATCTTTAGTCGGGTCAATGGAATGTCCATAGTTAGATTTTTTTGTCCACTCTACTTCCTCCCCTACAGAAGCTAGAGCATAAAGTTTTGACTTCATGGATGAAAAGGCAATGAAAGTTTGTCTCTTAGACTTCCAAGAAACAACAACTCCACCAAAAGTGAAAACATATCCACTAGCGGACTTAATGTCTCGAATATCATAACACCATGAGGCATCAAAAAATCCTTCCATTATTGGACGATAACCAGAATAGCAAAGAGCATAATATTTTGTACCTTTAAGTTATCTCATCAGCCTCGCAAGGGCATCACAATGCTCATTACTATGATTACTAGTGAAATGACTCAGAATGTCGATTGTAAAGGCTATGTCAGGTTTAATGCAACTCATAGTGTGCATGAGACTACCAATTAGTGTAGAATAGTCTATCTGATTCACATTGTCGTATGTATTAGGACTCAACCTCTTGTTGCAATCATAAAGTGTCTCAATCGGTTTGCACTCACTGTATCCCGAGGTAGAAAGTAGTTACTCAATGTAATGAGCTTGACTAAGAGTGACTACTTGCCTTTCAAGACGTACTTTCATACCAAGAATGGTGTCAGCGACATCAAAATCTATCATGATAAATTCCTTTGTCAAAGTTGCTTTCACATCACTCACTACAGAATGACCGGAGCCAAAGATCAGCATGTTGTCTACATACAAGCAGATAATTGTAACCTTGTTTGAAATGGAACGGTAGTAAAAAAAATTATTAGAGTAACTAGATTGAAATTCATAGCTCTTTACCACCTTGTCAAATTTATGATGTCACAATTTAGGTGCTTGTTTAAAACCATATAAGGATTTGTTTAGTTTACAAACCTTATTCTCTAAACCTTCTATGAAAAAGCCTTCAAGTTGGTTCATGTAGATATCCTCAGTGAACTCACCATCAAAAAAAGTTGTATTTACATCCATTTGATGCACCATGTAGTGCTCAATAGATGCCAAAGCAAGAAGAATCCTAATAGTTGATAGATGGCACACAAATGAGTAAACATCAAAATAGTATGCCCCACTCTATTGTGTATAGCCTTTAGCTACTAAACGTGCTTTGTACCGAGCTATAGATCCAACACTATTGAATTTCTTCTTCAAAACCCACTTACAACCCACAGTCTTAGCCCCTTTGGCAAATTTATCAAGTGTTGTTCTGTAGTAGAGAGCTCATTCCATCATCAATGGCATCTGCCCACAACAACGAATCCCTAGATCTCATTGCTTCTTTATAAGAAAATGGATCATCCTCCAAATGGTATGCGACAAAGTCATTACCAAAAGTCTTGGGTATTTGATCCCTTGTAGATACTCTAACAGGTGCTAATTTTGGGATCAGTGTGAGAGCAGTGTCAGAAGGACCTGTTGCAGATTCTACAGGTCATTTTGTAATCACCTCAGTAGATCCAGAGACATTCAAGCCATGATCTCTAAGATACTTGTCTTCAAAGAACACTGCATCTCTAGATTCTATAATCGAATTGGTAGATAGATCTAGGAATTTGTCCACAACACTATCTTTAGCACAACCTAGATAAAAACAAGTGTTGGTTCTAGGTCCCGCCTTAGGTCTCTTAGGGTCTTGTTTCCTCACATAAGAAATATAACCCTAAGTCTTAAGAGTATCATACCTATAAGGATGTTTGTGCCATAACTCATAAAAAGTTGAGGACAATTTAGAGTGTGACACTCTGTTCAGAATGTGATTTTCAGTAAGAACTGCTTCTCCCCAATAACAAGAAGGCATGCCCACTGTCAATAGCATGAAATTTACATGTCTATTAACATCTTATTCTTACGTTCAACTATGCCTTTTGATTGAGAGTAAGGAGCAGTGGTTTCAAGTATTATGCCCTCAGAGGCACATAATTCCTTGAACGCTGTCAGAGAGTATTCTCCTCCTCTATCACTCCTAAACCTCTTAATTTTCAAGTTTAGTTGATTTTCAACACGAGACTTGAACAATTTAAACTTCTCAAAAACTTCATCCTTCGATTTGAACAAATATACATGACAATATCTTGAAAAATCGTCTATAAAAGTGATTAAATACTTCTGACTGCACCTGGTAGTGAAACTTTTGAAGTCACACAGGTCAGAATGTATTAACTCAAGAAGTTATGTGCTTCTAGAAACCCGACGAAAAGGTTTTCTAGTGAACTTAGTTTGAGCACATATTTCCCATCTGTTAATTTGAATAGAGGTATCTAATTGTATGTTATTAGTCTTATCTAGTTGAACCATAGTCTGTTACGTAAGAACTTAGGATCAATTAAGAAGGAACTAACCTGACAAACGGTTTCATTTGCTAAACTAAACCTATGCATACCATTAATAATAAATGCACAACCAAAATAGTAAGAATTAAAAGTTAAAGACATTTTACCATTCTAAACAGAAGTGCACATACCAGCATTGTCTAACATACTAATGGAAATTAACTTCTTTTGAATCATAGGTACTACTTTAACATGCTTTAAAGTTAGTATTTTATCTGAAGATAGGACCAAATCTGTAGTACTAGTGCGTGTAGTGGTTACCTCTACTCCACTAGCCACCGTCACAAAATCTCTCACAGTAGTAACCTTAGCAAGAAAGTTCATGTTGTTGGTGACATGACATGTAGTTCTAGTGTCCAAACACCAATTTGCGGAAGCACTAGCCTGACCATCCTCTATCATAGCAACAAAGGTGTGAGGCTCAGTCATGCCCACTAGCATGTTAGCCTCCTTTTTAGGTGTGTCGGCCTTAAGCCTCTTTGGTAGCTTACACTCTGCCGCCCAGTGATCCCACTTCTGACAATTGTGGCATTTGCTCTTTTTCCTTTTCTTGGTGATGACCTTTTTAGCCTCCAATTCAGAGGATTCAGTGATTGGTGACTTGGATTTCTTTTGGAACTTCATGGGCTGTGACACTGTGTTAGCAAAAGCTAGTTATTGACTAACTAGCTCCAGTTTGTTCCTAGCAAGATTCTCATCCTCGATACGAATGTATCGCTTCAGCTCATCTAGTCCTAACTATTGCCTTTTCCTGAACATTTCTATTTTGAAAGAAAGCCAGGTAGCAGATAACTTATTTATAATAACACCAACAAGAAGTATGTCAGTTATAACAATATTTTCATCATTCACCTTAGATACCAAGTTCTCAAGATCCATGACCTAAGGAGTAATCTCCTTGTCCCCATTGAACTTGAGATTAAAGAACTTATCCACCATGTAGATTTTGGATAGCTCCTCCTCTTTGATGATAAAGTATCTAGATTTTTCCAAATTTCTTGACTATTTCCAAACTCTCTTTAACAATATTTGCGTCTCACGCGCTGCATGACTCTCTCCACCATTCGACTCTGATTAAAGCGAAACTGGTCTCAAAAGAACTGCAACAGCGTCACGCACACTGAAAATCACCTATTGTGACCGAAATATCGCTAGAAAGTTTCATGATTCCGTCTCCTAAGCCTCGATCTGGCCGATTTCGACATCCGATGGTTTATCTGATACCACCGTTGGACTCCACTCATCGAGATCTTCAAGATGACACCTAACTAAAATCCATCAACAATAGCTCAATTGGGATAGCATTAGACTGAAGATCTGAAGGTCACATGTTCGATCCACGTTCACAAATATAACTAATACATTAAGATTGTTGCTATTGTTAGGGTTTTAACAATAGAGAGTGTGTCTTGCTTGATGTATTACATCTTTCATATCAATGTGAAATATTCGGCAGTGTTACTTCTAATTAGCACACTCAATATATACTAGGGTTTTACTCACTTATGGGCTCTAGTCCAATATGCCCAACAATGAGTCCAACTATTTGGGCCTATATATATATATATATATATATATATGAACATATCCAACATCTTAAACTTGGATATATGGAAGAAATCGTATTTTTCAAAATGTCTACCTATGAGATATTCGGTTTGATAAGCATACATCTGATCAGAAATTTGACAATTGAACAACATTAATCTTGAACTTGTTAATGATTTCACTCAACTAACTAATCAATGCAGAATTTTGGTAGAGCTAGTGAGGACAAATCCCATGCCAAACGGCAGGGGATCTGGGACTTGAAGATCACACAACACTAATTAACTTCAAATGATATTTAACAAACAGGGAGTAGACATAGATATGCTAAGTCAATCTCAATTTCCAAATATAAAAAGCAGATATAATTGAGATGTTATTAGATATCCTCATACATGTCCTTCCATTCAATTCAATTCCATCGGAAGACCAGCCGATAAAAAAGAGAAGGAAAATACACAAGAAAAACATAAAAGTGTCCAAATAGTTTGTAAACATAAACATAAACATAAACAGAAATATAAATATATATTTAAGGAAATGAGAATGAGATTATCATTAGGCGTGGGGGGGCTTGTGGGCAATGAAACTAATGCATTGGACTTGACGTTTGTTGTTAAAACCAATAATCCTGATGAATGCATTAGGGTATTCCTTCTTGCATTCCTCAACCTCATTCAGTACTTGTGATGAATCTGTGCATCCAAACATAGGTAGCTTCCACATCACCCAGTATCTCCCATCATAGTATCCTGGTGACGAGTGGTACTCACGGTACACGAATCCATGCTACAATTTTTGTCCAAAATTATAATTCAGTATATTTACAAAACTATATTTAGTCCACTCACACACAATGTGTTGAGACTGACTTTTAATTTCCAGTCTCAAAATATTAAAGTCCAAGTTATATATTGACAATTGACTCAGATATATATCTTGCTCTATATCTTAAATTTGTAGAGTGATGGCTTGGCTACTAATATGCGTAGTAGTACTTTCACTAATGTGAAAGTGAGATTATAATTTTAGCTTGAAATGTTGATTAATCGAACTAATCATTGAGAAAGACTTACTTAGGTAGCACAAACACAGTTGTGCCACTTTGACATAAATTTATGCACTATAGATCAAAGTCAAATTCAAACCTCAAATATTTAGAATTTATTAACAATTTTATCTAAAATGTCACATACATAAGTAAAAAAAATGTCTCATTTTGTAACAGCCCAGATTCTAAATCATATAGTATTAAATTTCAAGTATTGTCCTAATTACTGATGTTTTAATATCAAGTGAACATACACAAAATCTTATATTATACTTTATCCATACGAACAAAAACAATTACTTAAATTTAAAAATTAAAAGGCTTAAAGAATTGACCTCGAGTTCGAATTCCAAGCAAGGAACCCATCCCATACGAATAAGATAATCAACTTCCTTAGACAATTGAAGTGGTGTCAAAGGTGGAAGGTATGAAAGTGTCTCAAACTTCTTAAGTCCAATTGGTGGCCACACCTTCATACATTGAACTCTTCCTCCATTGCTAGGCAAAGTGCTCAAACTATTCGCCTTTTGAGTTACCGGAAACCCTGCAATCGACTTCAAACCGGTAAATGGCGCAACCATGCTCGCTTGTGCCGCGGTGGTGGCCGATGAGAGCATTGAAGAAGCCATGCTTTTTCTTTTGGTATTGGAATGACTTCATTGCTTAGTACCTCATCCTTTATATAAACTTTGAATGTTAGTGTGCTTTCATTGGTTTGCATAGATTTCCATCCAAGGGTTAGAATTTGAATTGGGGGGTTTGGAGTGACCTTGGCCGTTAAATTGGGAAAGTGATGACATTGCGACATGGTGGCCACTGGGAGAGGATAATAACCTTATCGTTTGGCGGCATTTTCGGAGTGCCACGTGGCAGTGCTGCTTCTACCTTATCTAACTGATCTTAGGAAAATGGAATGGATTATAGCCCTTCATTTGGAAGGGGAGCAATCATTAGCTTTCTATGAGATATTGGGTCTTATTATATATATTAGATTGGGATTTACAGCCATGTACGATTTTTTATTAAAATTATCAAAGATTTAAACTAATTAACTAAATTATATCATTTTGATTACATCATATTTCTAAAACACGATTTCGATACTTGTTAGAAATTGCATTTGAAATCATAATTTGAAAACGCAATTTGTTACCAAAATTTTAAAAAAATAAATAAACAAGTTTAAAGATTGGATAGTAAAAACGCGTTTGGGAAACGCAATTTCACCAAATACAGTAGTTTGGGTAATTTTTCTAAATTTTTATTAATCTTTTGTTAATGATCCGAAAATCCCATTGGAGAGATTAAGGTGGAACAATATAAACTATTTATTTAACCATAATAATGTGCTGAAATGGGCCTGATCCTATTCCTCTACTAAATACCCTTCAATTAAGTAAGTAAACCTTATCTAACCCTAGAAATTGGGATGGATTTATGGCCCTCCATTTGGAAGGTGAGGAAACATTCCTCATGTAAGAGAAGAGACGTACTTGGAGTATTTAATTGTCAATGTGACATATACTTTAATATATTTATTATTTTCTTTGTTTCGGAGGTCGTGGAAAGTAACTTAATTTAAGATTAAATCTTGATGTCAAATATTAGTTTGGTTTGATTACCTATTTAATCCACTACTAATTAAGCACTACCAAACATCCAAAACACAAACCCTACTGCTCATTAAGCACAAAATACACCTCTTTCAAACAAATATTTACAGAGAGACCTCGCTTGATCAAGTATTGGTTATAATGTAACATATAAAAATAGTACCATTCAACATACACTCTAATTTCCAAAGAAAATATGGACTTTACACTATTAAATTTCCATACAAAATGTCTGACCATGAGAATATACTAAGAAACGGCAAAAATTCCGTATACAAAAAATTAGAAAAAAAATGACAACAAACCTTGATACAAATTTTAATTACAATAAATACATGTAAGTGCAAAACAAAAGCTATATGCTATGCACAACAAAAAAAACGAAACAATGGTTCAATTTTGTTATGCCCATCTTTTAGTCGACTTGAGTAATGGAGAGTTGCTAGTCGCTGTTTTCTTTAGATCTGAAAAACAAAAATAGATATGTTCAACTTGACTACTAAGCGGAATTTGATCACAAAACTTAAACTTTGGCATACTTGTATTAAGCTTTGGAGAGTCCTTTGACGCTAATGCGGTACTTGATGCAGTTCTCCCTAGTTTTGGCACTAGTCGAGGAATTTTAGCTGCTGATTTAGGTCTGAATAAAGTAAAAGATGGGTCACTAAGTTCGTATATATATATATTGATTTCATCAGAGCTTGTGTGCATGTATGTAGTACATATTCAAACATCCATGGAAGTACATCTATTGGTGATAGTTGTTAGCCTAATAAAATGTGGCAGTAAACTAATTTTTACTCTATTAAAGTCACAAAGGATTAAAAATAAGAAAAGGACAATGTTTCACTTTTGGACTATACAAGGAGGGGGTAATCCTCCCTCTAAACTCACACCCAGACATAGGTGGGATTCGAACCGGGGCTTTTTGGTACAATGCTAAGAGACCTTATCAGTTGAATCAATTGACGCTCACAAAATGACAATGTTTCATAGGATACTCATCTAATTATGAAGAATGAGTTTCGATTTCTACCCTCAAGACCATTAAGTAGACTTG
>JAYMTB010001148.1:0-11563 GCA_036897585.1 Francoa sonchifolia
ATTACTCATTATTATTAGCTTTTGCTGTCAATAATGATGCTTATAAATGAAATTAATTAATTATCAGATAGATTAAAAACGTTGTTTTTAGGTAACGTTTTGATTGTGTTTTTGTTTGATCATAGATTGAGAAGCTTATTGATTGAATTTATGTTGTTTTGCTTGCACAAATCAGTTGATTTTTTATATTTGATGTGTTGATTGTTGTTTACGATTGAATTTGAGTATGAACTGAAACTAGAATTTTGATTTTGGAGAGTAATGGAAGTGCTTTTTGAAATGCTAATCAATCAGTTCGTTTTGTATTTTTGCGTTATTGGATTGGATTGGTGTGGTCTAGTGTGAAAACGCTGGTTTTGTTTGATTGGCAACAAAATCTTGGAAAATGAAATCTGAAAACTGTGTTTTCGAGTGAGCTACATGGTTGACAAGTGTAGATGAGCAACAGTTGATTGAGTTAAACTTGGAAAAGTCTTCTAGCGAGTTACTACTAGGTATGACAGTTGAATGAACAACGTTGATGAGTTTTTTTTCACACTTTTTGTTTGGTAGATTGAAAAACTGAGGAGTTAGAAAAAATTGGAGCTGTCACACTTTTGAGCATTGAAGCTTTAATGTTGAAGAACTGATATAAGATGTTCAGGCATCTGTGTATTTGTTTTCAGGAAATTTTGACATGATCTGAAAAGTATATATAAGGTGACATGTTAATTCCGTTTTTTCAACTTAGGTTTCATCCTGGTAATTGAAGTTATGCAAGATGATTTCACAGATCTTCCCACATTTTTATTGTAGGTTTATGTTTAGCATTCTTGTTTTATTACTCATTATTATTAGCTTTTGCTGTCAATAATGATGCTTATAAATGAAATTAATTAATTATCAGATAGATTAAAATTTCTTTCTTTATAGCTTCGGAAGATGTGTATGAGGTCGGGCTTGAGTTTTTGAAATTGCAATAGACATCAATCATGGATTCTGCGAGGAGTTGGTTTAAATTCAGGCAAAAGAAAGATCATAAACTGAAACCTGGGACTACGAATAAGAATGAAACTGAGAATGATGCACACAAACCACCAATCGATGACGCGCCCTCAAATGTAACGAAAGAGAAGGTTGCTGCGGCAAAGCAATATATTGAGAATCATTATAAATCTCAAATGAAAAGTATACAAGATAGAAAAGAGAGGTAAGATACCCATATTTTAATATCTGATGCTCCGTTGATTCCTATGTGAATTTGGAGAAGTGGTTTTTCCTTTTGCTTGTCTGTATCGTGCATTATTGGTTTCATAAGCAACTATATTACATTATATCTATGTATCTTTGTGTTGGTTCCTCAGTTCTTACCAGATGCTTTTGTACTTCATGTTTGTTTACTAATTTCAATGCTAAACTGCAGACGTTGGGTTTTGGAGAGGAAGCTTGCAGATGCTGATATCTCCGAGGAAGAACAAATGAACACTCTGAAATATTTGGAGAAAAAAGAAACAGAATATATGCGTCTTCAAAGACATAAGATGGGAGTTGATGACTTTGTACTTTTGACTATTATTGGAAGGGGTGCATTTGGAGAGGTTTTTATCGTATTATCCTGTTACATTATCTACATTGCAAATGATTTTATATCTTCCTAAAACTAGTTTAAAATGTAGTTGTGCTTTGCTGAATGGTGCTAGTTGCATATTTATGCCACTTTACAGGTGAGGCTTTGCAGAGAAAAAACTACTGGCCATGTTTATGCCATGAAAAAGCTAAAGAAATCTGAGATGCTTCGTCGAGGGCAGGTGAGTTTGGGCTTTAATCCTTTCTCGTCCAAGTAGACTATACTGTAGTCTTTTTCTGCATATTCTCATATGTATTTCTTTCTACCCCCTCTCTCTCAGGTGGAACATGTTAAAGCTGAAAGAAATCTCCTTGCTGAGGTTGATAGTGCTTGCATTGTCAAGCTCTACTGCTCCTTCCAAGATGATGACTTTTTGTATCTTATCATGGAGTATCTTCCAGGGGGTGACATGATGACATTACTAATGCGCAAGGATACCCTGACTGAGGATGAGGCCAGATTTTATGTTGGGCAGACAGTTCTGGCTATTGAGTCTATCCACAAGCACAACTACATTCACAGGTTTTCTATTAATCCATTTATGTGCTTTCTTTATTGGATACAGTTTAGCACTTACCTGTTGGTGACATCCAATGTTACATTGATACCGTTTCAGAACCATGTTGACTAATAATCTAACGTCTTATGGGCTGTATGCACCTTTTGATGTACTTTTGACTAAGAACCTACTGGTGTTATCCTTATTCCATTTTAATTACATGTCCAACTATGACCTGCCAGTTTCTATACCAATAGGCAAGTAGTTTACCTTAGGTGACAAGTTTTCTCGTATTAGTTATCAGATTATGTTTGGTATCCAAATGTTACACGTGGCCTACCGTGGCTTATTGGAATCTTATTAGGTCTCTACCTATTGAACATACTTTCTTTTTGACTTTATATCTACTTTTGATTGTTATTGAGTATAATTTCTGTTTTATGCAATTTTTTCTCACTTATATAACATTTTGACATACATCATTATCCTAAATTCTATTAAAACCCACTACTTGAAATTCATATTCTTTTCGTTTATAGGGATATCAAGCCTGACAATTTATTGCTTGATCGTTATGGCCATATGAAGCTTTCAGATTTTGGGTTGTGTAAACCCTTACACTGTAGTAGTTTTCCAAATCTCACTGAAAATGATTATGGAGTGGAAAGGAATATCAATCCTTCTTTGGAGAGGAACAAGCACTCTAACTTGCCTTCAGCACCACAGCGTACACAACAGGAACAGTTATTACACTGGCAAAAGAATAGGCGAATGTTGGTATGTTCTTCATCATTCATTGATTTACATATCTATTTAAACGATTAAAGTTGCAGTGGGTTTGAGGGATCTCTAAAATAGAACATGTTAAACTTTGTTTAGTCTATTGGTCAGCAGTTTTCGAATTTCCTGTCCTTTCTATATCAATACTTTTGCGTATTCCATTCAGGCGTATTCAACTGTTGGTACTCCTGACTACATTGCCCCAGAAGTATTGCTGAAGAAAGGATATGGAATGGAATGTGACTGGTTAGTTTGTTCTCTTACATATCACTTGCTTTTACGATTTTATTCTGATTTTGTATACTAATAATTGTCTCTACTCTTTATTAGGTGGTCTCTTGGTGCAATTATGTATGAGATGCTTGTGGGGTTTCCACCTTTCTATTCTGAAGAACCAATGTCAACATGTAGAAAGGTGTCCTTAGTTTCTTTGCTCTTGTGATTTTATTTGAATGGAGCATATTTTAACAGTATAATTGAAATTAGTAGTAACTCAACTGCTTTTCCTGAGAAAAAATTTAGTTCGCTAACTTTGTGAGGTTGAGCATGAGGGTTTCCTTATCATACATAAAGGTGTTGATTTATATGTGCTTATTGAATATATGATCAGTTCATCTCATGCAGATTGTAAATTGGAGATCTCACTTGAAATTTCCTGAAGAGGCCAAACTATCTCCTGAGGCTAAAGATCTCATTTGCAGACTACTGTGCAATGTTGAGCGGCGGCTTGGAACCAAAGGAGCATATGAAATCAAAGTCAGTAGGAGTGAAAGACTCTTTAAATTTTATTGATTTACTGATTAATTATATGTTTCTAAATGGCTCATGTTGCCCTTCTAACACCAGGCACACCCATGGTTTAGAGGTGTCCAATGGGACGGATTATATCAAATGGAAGCTGCCTTTATACCAGAAGTCAATGATGAATTAGATACTCAGAACTTCGAGAAATTTGAAGAGGTGAAAAATGCTTGTTTCATTAAATATGATCGACTATGTTTTGGAGGTTGTTTCATTTAAAGATAAATAATGACACATAGGAGCTGCCTAAGCTTCATTAGAATTCTGGTAGTTAAGATATACATATCAGCACCTAAATCTTTCTCTCAATTTATAATTACATTACGATAATGTTTGCACAGCTGGGGGCTACAGTGGAAAACTCATCAAAAGTTGGTCCATGGAGAAAGGCAAGTTGAAACTTTTATTATACTTCTGTTAGAAATGCTAATTTTATACATGTCTCAAATATATGTATACATTTCCTTTTATTGCAGATGATTTCATCCAAAGACACAAATTTTGTTGGTTATACATACAAGAACTTTGAGATTATCAATGAGCATCATATGCCCGGAATTGGTCTGTGTCTACCTGAAAATAAAATCTAATATCTCTTTAATGAAAACGTTTTCTCATTTTTTATGTATTGCATATATTAATAAGTTGGATGACTTAAAATTCATATTTGACCAGCTGAGTTGAAGAAAAAAACTAATAAGCCGAAGAGACCATCTATCAAGTCATTGTTCGGTATGTTATCCATTTGATTAAACCAAATCTAGTCATTTTCATTATGCATCAATGTTCTAGACCTACTTATCTGTTCTGTCTTGCAGACACCCCTGATACTCCTGATCAACCTGTTTCGGGAAGCTTTCTCAAGCTTTTGCCTACCCAAGTAGAGGGCTCGGAAAGCCCCGAGATGTCACCTCCTAGATCTCAGCAACACCGAGGATACAAGCCTCTGCGACGATAATAGATAAGGTCTGCTTCAAGTAAATAAATAAGTCGAAAGGGAAATTTTCTGTTTTTCGAAAAATGCATTGTAAGAAAAGGTTTTTCAGTTTCTGTGTTCATGTACTAGTATTTAAAGTATATAAAAGTAGCACAGATATATTAGCCATCAATCTCATATCTGACCATAGATTGAGTTCATGACTTCTATGCTTAGTTTCCTATAGAGCTGGTTAGGACCCGAGCCAACGCCCCCAAGTTCAAGCCTCAGGAGCGCCTTGTCTCAAATAACAACATGCGGGAAAACAGGGCTGTGTCTATATCGATGAGGTGACCGAGGAGTCTTCAATGCATCACACTGGGTAATTTGCTTATCAAAGTTATGACCATTTTCTTTCCTATGTTAGAGAGAGCTTCATGTTGTAAGATAAATCTTTATACTCGATATTTAACTTGTACATAACTATAATGAATGTTTAGGGAACGATTTGAGTTGATGCTCGAGCCATAATCAAGTTTTCGTGTCAACCCGTATTACTATTTATGTTCTTGGAGTTTATCGCGATACAGGTTACCATGGGACCTTGATCTTGAACAAAGACAAGGCAGAACTCACAATGCCAGTACTACTCGATGTGCTATTTCTTTATCTCTTTAGCATGATTCTGTTTTTCGTTTACAGTATGTTCATTTCTTATTTTTGTTTCAAGTGAGCTGAACCAATAGAGGTTCGGCCTATCTCCTCTGTCTTATACGGATAATTTTGAGATTGAGACATTTTCGTGTCTGTGTTATGCTTAAATGGATTTGGAACAGGAGTAGGAACTATTTTCTTATCTTATCTTGTATATATGTATAGGAGCAGGAGCCGGCTATATTCCCCCACCAAAAGGGTATTTGTCTGTATGCGGAGTAGGCCGATAATTGCTGGGGGCAATCTCAAATATGATCCCCAAAATGAAGGCAGAAAAGAAGATTTTTAATTAATTATAAGTACATCCTTAATCACATGGTGCTACAAAGTCCAATGGCTTAATTATATATATCCTTTAACCATTAATCATATTTAAGGATGATTATGTTACCCTTCCCAATACATCTCTCTCATGTTCTCAAGGTTATCATCTTAATCTTTTATTGCATTTTCACACCTTAATAAACTTTTTGGATTGTATCGAGGGAAAGTAAGAAGCTTCCATAGTGAATTTATGTTATAAATTTATGGTCCAAACTTTGCTAAACCCTAGATAGTAGCCACTGTGGATGGTTGTGGTGAGACCCTTATAACCCCACTTTTGGAAAAGCACTTCTCCTTTATGATCGAAAATATTAGCTAACACGTATTATATTAAGTCATGCTATTCGTTTTCAAAATAATATAATTTGGTGCGAAAAACGAGAAGCTATAAAAATTAAGTTGATTGATTCGTAACTACAATTAGATTTTGAAATTTTCTTTAAAGAACAATGGGAAAAAGAATTAACATTAGATCATATAGATTGTGACTTCCCACTTTCAATATATTTGACATTGGTTTGGTGGGGGTTTTCATTTGATCAGATTGTGATAGTTTTATACCGACAAAACCCTAAATTCGATCTCAACCATCCATATATGCACCTCTCAACGGCCACGATGGTGATATGACCAACAGACAATATCAGTTAATTCAATCTCCACCATCCATATATGCACCTCTCAATGGCCACCATCGTGACATGATCAACAGATAATATAATATCAGGTAGTTCAATTCGTAAAATCTCTGACCCTAGCAAATTTCAAAACTAAGAAATTCTTTTTATAACTCGCGTGCGGCTGAGCATCTGTCTGTCACCACCTCTACCACCACCACCGTAAACACCCATGTCATTATATATATAATCAACATATGTCACCACAAACAACATAGACATAGACATAGACATAGACATAGACATAGACATAGACATAGACATAGACATAGACATACACATACACATACACATACACATACACATACACATATACATATACATATACATACACATATGTATATATTATAAGATCACATGGAAGGATGCAACAGATTCTTATGGGAAAAACAAAGGCATAGATTAATTAAGAGTAATTAATGGTCAGAGAATCCTAGTTATAATTTGTTGTCTTGTGTTATTTCGATTACCTTATCATGCGAGAACGTGGGCAACTGTTAATCAATCCCAAAATTTTAAAATTAAAAAAAAAAAATTAGGGTTTTTTTTTTAAATAAAAATTTGAATAAAGAAATGGAATGGACCACACCAAAATCATAGTTATCTTTTTTCCAAGAAACCCTAAAAAATTAAATACATTCATGGAAGTCAGTATTAAGGAAGAGACAAAAATGGAAGAATTAAATAATATTAGGGTTTTGTCCTAGTTGGTATATATAGTTTTAATTATTAAATTAAAATGAAGAAAAGTAGTCATTTATTTCTTTCATTTCATTCTTGAATTCCTAACTTCATGTTATGAAGAATTATTTCATATTATTAATAATCGCGATTATCGTTGAATTGGTATAATAATTTTGACATTCGATATAATTGTACGATGTTATATGTCGCTTTAACATTGACCATCAATATTAAGTTTCGGTCTTATCTGTCGATAAGTAATTTTATCTGATTATTACTATTTTAAATCAAATATTATAAAACAAATCAACTTTTTATTTTTCCGTCCTATCAAACTTTCGATCATCTTTAGTTTCGTAAAAACATTGTATCTTTTTCACGATTATATTACAAAGTATGGCAAAATTTGGATGGACATGTCGTTTAATGTGTTCAATTGATCAAAACGACAAGCTCTCCGAAAAATGCGGCTACTTGCCGCCATCTTTACTTTCCCATCACTTGTTTAAATGAACTTTTTATTCATAAAAATGACTTTTTCTAAAGGTCTTTTCTTAAGTATAAAGAGAGAAAATACTTTAATTTTTCAATCATAAATTTGACCATTTGATCCAAAATTTAATACTATTATATACTCAACCAGCTAAAAACCCTATTAATTTAATTAAATTTAGAATTATAAAAAAATTAATTAATTTTTATTTTCTCTCTCTTACTATTAATATTGTATGTTGCGTATGTAGAAAGATGATTTCTTCTTGGTATCAAAAGTCAGCGATTTTTTCATCTTTCATCGAAACCCATCTCATGAAATTTGATTACAAATCGAATTCAAAAATACCCATTTTCGAAATTTGAATTTTGATGCATGAATTGTGATTACTTATGTGCAGTGATTTTGATGAATCAATGGAGAATTATCAAGGTGATCTTACAGATATAATACTCCGAGCTAGTGGCAAAAGTTTAACTTCCATGTTGGAAAATCAACAAGACAGCAAATTTGAATCTCATTTGAATTGGGAGTTTCAATCAGATCGTATGAACAATTTTGATGTTCCTAAGGATAACTTTGGTGATCCTTTTAGTACTACTCAAGATCCATTACTACTTCTTAGTAGTAATAATAGTAGTAATCAAGATCAGCTTGATATGATTGGTTCGAGTTTTTTTTCAAATAACTCGATGAATTCAATGTTTCCTCAATTACTTCAGATCTCTTCTAGTAGTGTTAGTTTGCCTATTTCTCCTTCTGAGTCTCCGGTGATGACGGCTAGGGTTTCTGGTGATATGATTAATGTTAGTTCCAGTAAGGGTTGTTTGGTCGATAATTCTCCGGTGCAGATCTCGTCGCCAAGGAATCCAGGAATCAAAAGAAGGTATGAATATTTAAATTAATTAGCATAAGATATAATTCAATTTTATTGTATTTATGTAGTAACATGTTATATTAAATTGTGTTTTAGTGTAATTATATGAATTGGAGATTGTGTGAATTTAATGAAGTTTTTTGGAATCTGGGTTTGTTCTTAATCGTAGTGAAAGATCTGAAAATTAGGGTTTTGGTCTTTTTTTTAATTAATTTTTTCTGGGTATCTGATAACTGGTCCTAAATTAGGGTTTTATAAAACAAATTTATAATTTTGATTGGTATTAATGAAAGAAGAAAAAGGGTAGTATTTGATGTTGTGAATTGTCAATAATTCATCAAATATTGTGAATTTCTTGACTAGTAGTAGTAGAGGAGAAATATTTATATTTGTTATATAATGTATAATTTTGGTCAAAATGATTGGCAGAAAAAGTCAGGCAAAGAAGGTAATATGTGTACCAGCACCAGCAGCAGCAAACAGCAGACCAAGTAGTGGAGAAGTAGTTCCTTCTGATTTATGGGCTTGGAGAAAATATGGTCAGAAACCAATCAAAGGTTCTCCTTATCCTAGGTAATAATAAATAACAAATATATTACGGGTTTTTGTAATTAGTTGATTTAATTGATAGATTGTGTTGAATTGTGCAGAGGGTACTATAGGTGTAGTAGTTCGAAAGGATGTTCGGCTAGGAAACAAGTGGAAAGGAGTCGAACCGATCCGAATATGTTGGTAATAACATACACTTCTGAGCATAATCATGCATGGCCAACTCAAAGGAATGCATTAGCTGGTTCGACAAGGTCTCAACCATCGAAAACAAATGCGAATTCAAGGGTTACGAAGGAAGAAGAATATAAGGAGGCGACGATGATGAACATGATGATGAGTAGTAATGAGAAAAGTACTAAGAATTCATCATCATCATCATCTATTAAAGAAGAGATTAAGGAGCTTGAGAAGTTAGAGATGGATAATGATAATGATGATGATTTTGGTGATCAAGGGTTTGCTCATTATAGGCCAGAAATGCCAAACCCTAATAATAATGGTGATGATTTTTTTGCTGATTTAGGTGAATTTGAAGGTGACCCATTAAATCTTTTGTTCAGTCAAGGGTTTAATGAAGATGAACATAAGGAAACTAATAAGGATTTGGATTCTTTTAGTATTTTTGATTGGTCAGGAGGAGGAGAAGCTAAGAAAGATTTATGAATATATTGATCATTCATATTGAAAAGACACGATTTACCATTTGTTTTTTTTATCTTGGTTATTGGGTGAGGAGAATTAGGGGGGAAAATGTGAGACCCACTTTCCTTTGGAAGGAATATTGGTGGATGGGACAGAAAGAAGAGGAACAGAAGGTTGAAACAGTTAAACAAGTACATCCATCATAAGAAAGCTCAGTGAAGAAGAGATTGATACACAGATAGAAGGTGAATGATGGTGATGATGGGACTCCCTTTTTCATCTTTCCTTTCAAAGTGGGATAAATTATTCAACCCCTTTTGTCATTTCTAACATGGGTATTTTGAAAAAAGCAAAAAAAAAAAAAAATTTTTTATTTTTTTTAATGATCATGAGAAATTATAAAAATAAATAGAGAATGACAAAAGGGCCAAAAAAAAAAAATGGATGTGTATAAACAAAAATTCATGCTTTGGGTTCCTCAGCTTTCTGTTTTTTCTTATATTATTATATCCATCAAATTTGTGTTAACTTTGAAAAAAAAAATTGAGTAATTTTTCTTGTTCTTATATATATAGAAATTATTAAAATTGAAAATTAGGGTTTGGTTACACAAGCAACTTTTAGTGAACTTATTGGGAAATAGTGACATGAAGTAGTGTCAAATCCATCAACTTTAATGGAAATTTGTTCATACCCTTTATGAATTTAATTGAATAAGTCACTTCAAAAGAGAAAGAATAGTCTAAAGTTCATATCATAATGTGGGTTTGTTTGTTTTTTGATTGATGGAATAAGAATTATTAGGGTTTATGGATGTAACTGTTGGTCATGATTTTAAATTGAATGAAATTGATGCATAAATGTTAACAATCCATGTGTTATATTACATGATTTGATGTTACTACTAGATCAAATATTTGATTATGATGAACTTAGTCAATTAGTCTTCAATGTCGTGGTCGAATATTAGACGAACTCCAAATGACTTGACTTCCATGCCTTGAGAATCATGTCTAACTGAAATCTCGAAATGAGAATTATCATTGAGCCAGTTTTTATGAATACGCGATTCGCAGGGTGAATAGCATAGCCAAAGATGATCTGAATCAACGAATGTGTTATCCTAGAAGTCAACATTGCATGGAACAAGATCACCTCCCTTTTGAAATTTCATTACGAAATCGAGCCAATGTGCATTTTGAGTTGCTAGATGATTATGAACTGTGAAAACAGCACATACTGCTAATCCCATGAACTTAGCATTGGATTTATGCAGGGGAAGGTTTATGGTAATCGGTATTCCTGTACTATGTTTTTCGAACCAAATGGGAATTACATTTCCCAGAAGAAGTATGTCGCACCAAGCCAAAGGGTGAGAGATTCCCTGCAATTAAAAGTTCCAGTCAGGTCATTGATATCGATCAATTGAATCCACTTTACCTGTACGCAAACATGTATATAGAGAAATAGACTAGCCTGAAGTTGACATTTTAGGCGCGACTGAAGTTGACTTTTCAGAAATGTGAGTACCATGTCATTGATGGATTCATATTCACCCGATGTGATGCAATTAGTGAAGAGGAAAGATTGTGGATAACGCCCAGCATTGATCGATGATGAACCTGATATTGCTTCAATCGACAAGTAATCTTGTGCATTCATGTATGTGATGCTGTTTGGAAGCACTGGTAAAGATTGAAGCATTCTGCAATGCTTCAAACTCAGATTTTCTAGCTGAGAAAGTTGAGAAATACTTGCTGGTAATGTTGTGAATCTGTTGTTGCTTAGATTCAGTTCTTTCAAAGAGGATAAGCAACCGAGATCGTCTGGAATTGTGCCTGCATTGCTGTCACTTAGATCCAGTCGAGTTAAGGAGCGTAAACCTGATAAAGAAGGTAACAACAGAGACAGAATACGGGTTTTCTGTCGGAAAAAACAGGGAACACAAAAGGGAACTCCAAGATTTAGGTTTCTGTCCTTTACAACCAGAAAAGGAAA
>JAYMTB010001149.1:0-11563 GCA_036897585.1 Francoa sonchifolia
AAGCAACTCTTAAACGCATGGCCCACTCAATGGTCTGATTTTCCCCTGTCAAGAATAAACAAAACACATTTCAGATGAAAATTATTAAACAAAATGAATCTGCCGACATAATTTCAATTTAAAAGCATATGTTTTGCAAGATACAACTACATCTTAACGTAAATAATACTAAGAAAGTAAGATGAAAAGGTTAAACAATAGTTTAAGTTTTAACCACATACAAGTTATAATCACCCAATACGAAATACCTCAATGTAAACTAAACAAGGGATAAAGACTTACACCCATTAGCATCAATCAACTAATAATTGCATTGCATTAATGTTGCCACCTTTTATTTGAATGTGATTGCATAAGGCTCTAAAGGATTATCCATCGTATACTTCACAACCAAGTGATAAGCTTAGAGACTAATTGATTTCATAAACTAAGATCAAAATTTCTTGACCTTTTGCAATACATAGAAAGCCTTAAATTTCCTTTGTATCTTCATCTGCGAAATTTTATGATTCCAACAATGTTTCATTATGACAATGTGTCGATAGTCCATGAACAACTTACTTTCCCAAACCCTAACAAATTTCCTTCCACATTTTCTAGAAATTTCTATTTTTAACTTCGCGAAACACAATCTCTAGACACAATTCAGTCACTTTAACATACACACTAATCAGATTATAAAAGCAAAATCGAAAGAAATTCAGACATACAGTGAAATAAATGTTTGGCAAGAGTATCATTAGGCATATACTCAGCAACAAGCAATCTCTCATCACCATCACAGCAATATCCAATCAAATTTGCAAGCCTCTGATGCCGAAACTTTCCAACACCCGCTGCCTCCTCCTAAAACCCAAACAATCACACACAAATCACTTCCCAAATTACACAAAAAACACATCAAATTCAATCAAATAAAACATTACCACAAATTGTTTGGAATCAGGCCACGCTAACTTCGTAAACTTCTTAACCGCGATCCATCGCCGATTCTGCAACTTCCCTTTATAAACAAGATTAGGAGCCTTCTCACCACTCTCAGAAACAATAAAATCGGAGCTGAAATTATTGGTAGCAGCTTTAAGATCAGAGAAAGAAAACTCGGAGAAATTCGGAGCTCCGGCGGCGCCAATGGCGTCAAATCCACCGGAAGGAGATGGAGGATTCTGCGTATGATTTTGGGGTTTTGGGTGTTCCTTTTCTGGATGGGTTTCTGATAAAAACAATGATTCGCAACAACCCATGAGTTTGATTTTGCAAATTTTTGGTCAGATTTGAAGAAAAATCATGGGTACGAATGAACTTTTGGGGAGGAATTGATTATGGGGGAAAAGTGGGAAATTTTGTGATAAATTTAGGGTTTTTTTTGGGTTACAGTGATTTTGTAGTTCGTCTTCACAATTGGGATGATTGTTGATTTCATTTTTATTGTTTGATTTTGATGTTAATAGTAATTAAAAGTTCATACTGTTCTTCACTGTAAATCCTGCAAAAGTCGAATCGGGAGCAAATGATTTCTGAATTTCTGAAACAATTTTGGCAAAATTTTTATTAATAATTTGTTTTTCATAAATCCGAATATTAATTCAAACAAAACCTAAAATTGATTTAAAGTACAGTTTGCTTTGAATATCTAATTTATTTAAAAATTTATGATGGAATTAATCAGATTCTAGTGTGGATAGGGATTTTGAAGAAAAGAAAAAGATGAAAATATGTAATTATCAAAAGTGACAAAATTGATAATTTTAGCATTACTTTCACAAGTGTAATACTACTATTATTGTTTTATAAAAACTTGTAAATTTGAATTAAGAGTAGTATCATAGAGTGCCCTACTTTTACATTAAAATCAAGAATTTGTATGATATCTTTCCTTCTTTTCCTTGTCATTGGAAGAATGAATGGCTTATGTGCAAATTGCTTTTAGATATCAAATTTGTTGATGATAGATACACACATAAATCTCTCTCTCATGTACAAAAAAGAATTATGGGTCTTACTTTTTTGTTTTTCAGATGTAAAAATCAGATTGCTTTGATTGTGCTTTCAGATCTTTCAGTTTCTTCAATATGTTTGTGAAGTAGTCTTGTAGATATTTATCCAGTGTTGCGATGTCCTTTTGGTCTACGCCTAGAAGACTGAATGTTTCCGTCATTGGAACTGAGAATACTGTGTCGCTTGAAAGCACCTACAAATGCAGTCGTACTTCTCAAATTAGCTCGAATGATAACTATGAAAGAAGATGTAGAGGAATTACTTACCTCTGAGAATGCCAATCTATCAGCGACATCATTTGTCCATTCAAAAAGGCGAGTAAGCTGGCGAGTGAATCTCAATACGGAGACTGGGACTGTTGTTACGTTTGCATCTTGCCCAGCAAGCCTCTCGCACAATGTTATCACCTAGACCCAGTAAGGCAATCTTCGTTTATTTCCATTTAAGGGTTCTAGTTGTGCAAGTATCAAATGAACGTCAACATAAAGTTTCAGCATTTAACAAAGGAGAATATTATGTCTACCTCTTGGGTTGTCCATGCACGAGGCCCAGCAAATGTGAGAAGCTTCCCGTTAACTTTCTCATTGCGTAAAGCTATGAATGTCAGTCGAGCTATATCCTGTTAGAAAATTATGACATGTTCAAATACTCTGGTAACTATTGTATGTGGGTTACTGTTAAAAATAGAATCGGAACATACTTGTCTTCAATAAAGGAACAAGTAGTGTAGTAGTGTATAACTAACCTGGGTGTCCATGTAAGCAATTCGTGTAGGAGCATCTGTTCCCCAGACAGATTTATCTTCTAGTATAGGTACGGCATACTGCCCAATTAAACCCTGGATACATTGGAAAAAAGCATATTAAATTATAGCAGAAATAACATCAAAATATGTTACGCAAGGCAAACATTAGACACTGAAGGATTTAATAAAGACATTTCACACACATAGAGTGCGACAAGAGTGAAAGTGCTTATGTCAAAGAACAAATATTTTCAAATCACATTACACAATTTGCCCTTTTATCATGCACAAAGATACTATGAATATTCAGGAAAGAATAGCACAAAGATGAAAATTACTTGCATGAAACCACATAGTCGGATAGTGATATGAGTTAGGCCTGAGTCTTGAAGAAACTTCTCAGTGCAATATTTAATCTCCATTAGAGGAACTTCGGGATGCTTGTCACAGTTGTGGATGGAAAAGAATACATATTTCTGAATTCCCATTGCTTTTGCACATTGTATAAGAGCAACTTTTCCTTCCCAGTCTACCTGAACAAAACAGAAGGATTAGACAAGTTAATAAAATATTGGTCATCCGAAACAGATCACACATGAAAACACATAAACACTGTAATGTTAGAAACTTGCCGTTTTTATGGGTTCTTCAGGACGTCCAGTGGCGCAGTCAATGACAGTATGGATGCCAACCAGTGTTGCAGGTATGGTCTCCGGTTTGCTAAGGTCTGCCTGCTCAAAAATACTTCATAATCAGTAATCAAATGGATGATTAGATTACACATTAGACACTTCGTAGCATCCTATCATAAGACATAACCCAAAAAACATTCCAATCTCATGACACTTACTATATGTTTTTATGGAAACAATGTGAATCAAGCAATGAGAATCACATTATAATTACAATCATTGTCACAACTAGGTTTAACTCGTAACTTAATTTCTCATGTCATTCGTATCACTCATATCTCTAACAAGCTATATTTGTACTCTCGAGGATTTCATATATTTCTTAATTTACGATTAATAAATCTCGTTCCATCCAAACAAATTTTTCTAGCATTGAAATCAAAAGGGAATAAACAGAGTTCATATACTCAATTGCAATTCCTCCTAAAACTATGCAAACAACCAGAGTCTAATTAATTAATCAATCACAGACAAAAAAAAAATCATAATTTTGAAAAAGCCTAAAATGATGACGGACATTAACAACAGTAGCACCCCAATCTCGAAGAAAATCAGCCGGAGCAGGTCTAGGTCTAACAAGACACCTAACATCGTACCCTTCATCAAGGGCCCTTCTCACAACCTGTCTCCCCAAAGTCCCCGTCGCACCAACCACCAACACACTCGTCTCCCTAACCGGTGTCCCCGGAGCCAGATTCTGCGCCGTACATTTCACCAAAGGTCGTTTATACAATTCCCCTACAAAACACCACAAAACCTCATTCAAACGCACAATGAAACAGCAAAAATCACAAAATCGACTAAATCAGTTGAGTTTACGAACCGATTGAAGATGAAGTAGTGGAAGTCGGAAGAGAAGAGAGAATGGAGTCTGGAGATAAATTGCGACGCCATGAGAGGGAGGTATGGGAATGAGCGGAGGTTTTGGTAGTGTGGTGAAGAGTGAGTTTGTGAAGTGAAGGGAGATTTGCGGAGAGCATGATCGCCATTTTTTAGCTTCGAATTTGTGCAAAGGAATTAGAAGATGATGAAATGGAAGATGAGGAAGGACGTTAGGATTATGGATCAGATTGTGTTTTCCGGATTAGATTACGTGTCAATTTCATTTAATAACATATAATGATAATTGCACTAAACTCCCTCCAGTATGGGCTTTCTACAAAAACCTCTCATATTCATTTTGTCTTTGCAATTACCTAATACTCTTATAACAAAAATTGAATGACAAAGTCGTTAAGTATCCAAATTTTAAGTACAGGGTGTCTTTGTAAAAAAAACTATATTGTAGCGCAGTTATACCTAATTTTTATAAACATTTTTTGGTTAATCATAAATTTAACTTACTATTAAAACACTAGATTATAAGAAATTTAACATACTATTTCAAGACTTGTGAAATTTCAAGCTCATGTCTGTGTTTGGTAAGATATTTGTATCATATTATAATATGGAAGAATGGCCTGAACGCATATGATTTTAAATGGTACTAAAGCAATTAACCGAATTAAAACTGTAAAATATTTCATATGTTTAACTAAAATCACGAAAAATGAGCAAGTCACAATCTCGAGAAAAATCGAGCTGAGAAAAAAAAAAAAACAAAGCAATCTATTTCTGTGTATATAACTTCAAATATTGCAATTTCAATAATCAGTTTACAATTATGCCTCTCAATAAACAGAATAAAAAGCCTAAAATTTTACTACTGCAATGACAAGTCTCCATGTAAATATATATAAACCATTCCTATTTCATGAGCAGAATTTATACAAGTTAAAAGACTATGTATTATCAGTCACGTACCTCTTATAATCTCCAAGAAATGTCGCGAGCCTCTTCGAAAACTTGAAATGCACAATCAAATGCCTTTTTAGTTTCTGTACAAACAATCTGGTTTGAAGGGGTCGGTATAGGACCCCAAAGATTTGATAAAAAATCGGATGGAAAATGAAGTTGCCTTTGATTAGTCTGAAAATATCTCTTCTAATTCTCGTCCATCAGGTCTAAGTAGAAGATTTGAATGTGAATCTGGTCTGTTTACTAGTCCTTTATCACAAAGCACATCTTCGACAACTACATAATCCATATAAGACCAATCTTGTTCGTCCTCGTTTAAATGTTCGTCAGTATGTTTCTTAGAAGCTTCTTCACATATGCAGGCTGATGGGTTTTCGTGAAACTCACCACTTCCGGGTTTTAGCTCATTTGGCTTTCCCATGAAACCTATCTGGTGAGTGTGAACATTGGATGAGAAATCTTCCCATGTCATGTTGTTACGGTACATGAATAATCGGTAGAGTTTTTTGGCATTTGGACGGATTGTTGGTTTATGCCCAAAGTATCTCCTGCAAAAGACGGTAAAATAGCCTGTGATCAAATTCAGTTGCATAAATCATAAGAAAATAGAGCGAATAAAGGATTTGAAATGTAGCATACCTTCGTCCGGCTAACATTCTCGCCATATTACCATTGTTGTTGGACACAAAAACATCGCTTTCATCACAAACAATGAAGTCCAGTGCAGCCATGCGAGAGGAAAATGATGAAAAGGGTGCTAACTCCTCTTTGCTAGCAATAGTCTCTTTTGAATGTAAATTTGGGAAGAGCGCTTTGAGTGGGGCCAATGTCTCTTCACCTCCATAGACTTCACCTGATGCCACGTACACGTGAACTTCACTTCCGTAGCCAAGTGCTCTAAGCATAAGACCAACTTCTTCTGGTGTGAGTGGGCATTTTCCCTGCCTTCGTCCCTTGTCAGGGTTGCTTGCCTGCACGTAAGACCAAAAATATATCTTAATTGTCATACACGGATGAGAAAATTATCTGAGATGCTGGTGGAGCCTCACGTGTAAAGTCTTCCACCTCTTCCGAATTGCACCAAGTTCGCTCCTTTCTTTATCTCCTCCACCATAATAGCATCCAGAGAATGCTAGCATATCAGGTTCAAACCTATGCCATGATGACACAGTGATTAGCATCAAGAATTCTCGGTTCTGTTTCATTACTAGAGAGCTTAAAAGACATTAAATATGACTGAGTGGAGAAAAAATTGGGACTTTACGTAATGCAAAGAGTGTACTGAAAGCTATATTTTTACTTTACCTTAAGTGCAGAGCAATGAAATGTTTGCTTTTTCTCCGCATCCTTTCAACTAACTTTTTGGCCATTTCAAGAATAGGATCAGTAAATCTCAAAGCATGATAGTTAACTCTACATCTCAGCTTCTGTAAATCTGGATCCAGCCGATTTGAGAGCCTATAGTCAAACTTGGATAGCTGAACAACCTGAACCATGAAAAGAATGACGAAGTGTCTTAGCTCCGGATAAACATTTAGGACCATAAGCTTTTCCAGAAAACAGGGGAAGAAGAACTCGTTCAAGAAAGAATACGAGTTATTGTACATCTTGAACATTTTAAAAGAGATCTGGTGACCAATATTGCAATGTGTTTTTATTATATGCATTATCAAGAAGTTAATTTGACAACTTTGTGAATTTACACAAGTTCAAGGAGCTGAACACTTACATGCCTTTTAATAAGAAGAGGCAAAATGCGATTTTGGTAGCATTTTGGAGTGCACTTCCTTGGAGCACGTGTTCTATATGGATTTATGGATTTTGCTTCTTTTTCTGGAAGCTGTTTAATGATTTTAACATCCTTTGCAAGATATGATACAAACCAGTTCACATCAAAGATTTCAGAAAAGTTGCTGCACCGAATAATTATTAATCAGACTATGTATAGCATAAGACATAATTGCAGTAAGCTGTGAAAGAAGACAGACCTAGTATCCTTCCAAAATGATTTCTGATCCAGGTTGGGAACAACAAGAGTAGCATTCAAAATGTAAGCTGCAACAACGGCATCTGTTATCTGCATTGCAACCATAATAGGTACAATAAAATAACATCACAAACTAATTCAGCAACAAACCTATCAAAAAATAAGCCATGTCCTGATCATGAACCAATCAACTTACTTTTCAAGATATAAGATTAATTATGTGTTACCCAGTGAAATCACAAGCCACACGATGGGTACAAGTACAACTACTGAGATTTTTACTTAACTACCACCTTTGATATACAACAAGCTCTAGATTTAATTCCAAATTCCCATATACTTAATCATTTCTATTATAGGTTGAATATTTGGGAATGAAAAGAGTTGAATCAAAATTAATTTGAGCCTAATTTATTGCCCATTTTAGTAGCCTGTTTTTGGTAACTGTGCTATTTTCCTTTTGAGGATTATTTTTAATATCATTACTCTTTTCTTTCAAATCCTCATATTCATTGAATTGCTGCACTTAGCAATTATATGAATATGTTTGATGAGAAGTTTAGGAGTAAAATTCAGGAGCATTCATCCCACACAACTAGTAGGTTAATAGGCTTTAAAGAAGGTAAAATTAGGAGATATACCATTGTATGAAATTCTCGTATTCTTCAACTAACGAAACAATGGGTCAAACACCGAAACTACAATGAGAAAACACAGCTAAAGAAACTTACCCCTGTTCTTTGTTGATTTAAGCCTCCACTAGTAGCAATCAACAAGTAACGATTGGGATGCGTTTTCAAATCAGCGCCTGAAGCACATACATACAGCTCGAATTAAACCACTGTATAACCACAACTTATCTCTTCATAAAAACAAAAGTAACAACATTGCAAATTTTCCAAAACCAAACAAGATCAAAATAACTACGATTCACTAGACAGAGAAAGAAGAGGCAACATCGAAACAGAAGACAGAAACTCACTCAAAAACTTCTCGCTACGATTACTGCAACCACAGTACAAATCGGACAACCTCGAGCTCCATAAATCACGACCTAAACCCCCTCCATTGCTCTAAAATTTCCAAAAACCAAAAACCTCGGTCAAAATTACATAAAACCAAAACCACAATCCAGTACATTACACTAAAATCCACACCGGAACACGAAACACCGTCTCTCGATCCAAACTCCACTCAACCGCACCTTCATTCCTCACCTTCAAACCACAAACCAAACAAAAACACATCAAAAACCTCAAAATCAAGCCACAAAACGAGATAAGCAGCTTACATACGGCGATATAATGACGACTGCTAGGCGGAGGAGGTAAAACAGAAAAAGCAGCAAAAATCAGCAACAAACAGCCACTAATAGCGGAAAGGAGAGGGAAAAGATGACGAAACGGTCCGTTGAATCGACGACGGCGGGAAAGAGTAGCGTAAAGGAGATGATGAACTCCGATTAGGTTATTGATATCGCGATTCTTCTTCGTCATTGTTGATGGAGAGGACTCATCGATTTTGAGGCGGAGGACGGAAGAGTTGTTGTTTGTTGATGTGCGAACGACTAATTGTTTTTCTAATATTTTGTTGGGCCCCGTACCCTCGAATAACTCGCGCGTAAATCTTACTGGGTTTTATTTGTGTGTATTTGTTTGTACCATAATTAGGTACACTATGAAATCGCGCTGGGTGTTAATGCTTTGAGTAATAATTCTTTTTAAGATCTGTTTATGACTCCTTTCTAGTGGGGTATGGATCTATATTTAGATTTAATTTCTCTTTTCCAACTACTATGTATTTAGCCGTATTTGATAATTTGGATAATATTTTTTAGAATGCATTACTTTAACTGATGTATTCAATTTATTGATTCTGAATTGAATTTCGTAAATTCAAAAACTATCGTGTATTTAAACATATTTTATAAATATTGGTAATGTTGATGATATGTATGCTCCGGAGAAATGACTGCAACAATGTCCCTTCCCTCAACAGAAGTAGGTCATTCATATGATATATATATTACTGATGATATTATAAAGACGATCATATATTAAGTAATTTATATATTAAAAGGATCACTGAATACTTATGTTTTGGTATTAAGTATGAGATTTTGAATTTGACTAAATGAATATCTTGTTTTAAGTAGTTGGAGAATTAACACGAATCAATATCGCCAAGTAAACAACCATACGATTTCGGCACCTGTAATCATAAAAGGATGGATGTTTAAGTAGTATGAATATATGGTGTGAGTATTTACATATAAATTTATTCACCGAATGCAATGTTTTTCCGGCAAGACAATTGTTTGGTTTTTATATTCACGTGCAACTCACGTGATAGGTATTGATAAAGAAAAGGAGCGTGGCAAACTGAAGAGAGTAAAGAAATAGGAGATGTAGGGATACGCGCAGTTATGCGCGTGGGAAACAAAGATTTTTCCTTGAACAATACGTTGTCGTATTAGAACTTGGTAAGAACGCTTTACGATGTGATTTAAGTTTGTGCTTTTTGTACTGTAGCGTTTAGTTTTTTCAAAGGCCGGCGGATCCTTAAATATTGTAATTTATCTTAATAATCCAATTTTTTTTATATTATTTTTTAAGAAATTATTAAACAATTTTAAATTGAAAAAAATTACTTATTTTCTCATTGCTATTATTATTATTGATGAAAAAAATAATAATAGATTAAATAAATTTATATATTTTATTGTACGTATGTAAATTAATAAAAACCCAATGTAAATAAGTTTGAATTTAAAAAGTTTGTCAATCACTAATTATGATTGTGTTTTTGAAAATTAATATTCACAAACGTTTATAAAATTCGATTAAAAATTAGTGAAGGATACACCAAAATAACCTCACACAGGCATTAAATATTGATTTTGAAACTAAGTATGAATGGATCTTTGACATAAAATATGTTAATATAAAATTTATTTTCTAGTAATTTTTAAAACATTTAGTATATATTTGGTGAATTAGTTAAGAGGTAGTTAAGCAAATTGAATTTAGTTAGTAATATGGATCTAAACCTAATCTTTCCCAAGAGAATAAAATGATTTACCAATTAAAGGGGGAAAAAATAGATTTAAGGTATAGTTGATTAATTAAGTAATTTAATTTAATTTAGTTTAGGTGGTAAGTTGATACTTATTTACCTAATGCAATTGGGAGTGGTTGAGTTTTACCAAAATTATAATATAAATTAAGTTCTAAAGGAAAACAATCAATTTTTTTATTAACTAACAATCTAATTTAATCATCAAATTAATATTTTGAGGAATATCTCCACTAAACATGCCATCACATGTCCCAACCCAAAACCACAGCACCATACCAAATATTTAATCAAAATACCATTTTTACACTAATATTTTTCAAAATCATGAAAATTTTCAGTATTTTAGCATAAAACTGCATTTTGATTAAATTTTTTTTTTTTTACAAATTGCGGTAATTTCGTGTTTTTAATTTTTCAAATTTTCAATTATAATTATACGAAGTAAATACGATATATTAGTTCATCCCAAAATCATCCATCTTAAAAAGTGCCTTATTGATTTCTATAAAAAGGGAATGTAATGCAAGAAGCAAGGAATGAATTTGGGAAAAGTAGATTGGATACAAAGAATCTAATCTGCATACACAATTTTCCTTTTTTTAATTGAAATAGTAATTAATTAAGCTGATAAGGTCATTTTCCAAGGAAAACTTATTTCTTTTCTAAAAGATAATTATTTCCTTATTTAGATGTTACATTCTTTCTAAAGACATGTTGATGTTAGATCTTATTTCATGGGTTTTTCGATATCTAATCCAAGTAGTTTAAGGATTGTTAAGGTAGATTCAAACACGATTTATATAGAGAATCCAATGTGCAACCTAATAATGCTTATGAAGACACTACGATCATTCCAAGAGGTAAACTTTGCAAGTAAGTTCACCGCTGAGACGATCATAAAAATGTTTCCGTAATCTTACATTATCTTGAATTTGCCCCCAAATTTCGACTTATGAGGAGGCCAAAATATCTGCATCTGCATGCGTTGTCTCATTGTACACCCTACAGTGACAACACCCTACCTGATAGTCCCAAGGGTCAAACCTAAACTCGGAAGCTATTTGAAGGATCTTTGATTATTTGGTGCATAAGTACATATGATGGTGTTGTTTTGAATGTGTTTATTATGCACACGTTTAGGACATAAGTATTGAGACATTATATTCGGACTTTATAGGCCACTTTTTGTATGATTGACTTCAGAAGCCAAATCAAGTAAAAAAATATGTCTGGAGGGCATGTTTGAGAAGCCTTTCTGATTCTATT
>JAYMTB010001150.1:0-11560 GCA_036897585.1 Francoa sonchifolia
TCTACTAGGCATAACTTTCATAGCTTTTTTGCTTAAACTACAATATTTAATATCTTGATTGTAATCTATGTGGTAGGCACTCTACACATGATATTTTCTTCCTAAATTTCTTAGTGTGCTGAAAACTCTCTCTATTTGTAACCACTGTAAAAATCTACCCTCTCTTTGTTCGTTAGCTATCCTACTTAAGTTTAGGAGTTAACAAACTGTCTCAATTCTACTTATAAAGTTAGTCTTTATCATATGAATTTTTATGCATTTCAGTCCAGAAATTGTTAAGGCAGCTATTTGGAAGACCACTGTTCTGTAATTGTTTATTCTTTCATTTTTTTTCTCCTTATATAGATTTCTTAGTTTGAATTATAACTTTTGACCGTCTCTCGCTTGTATGGATATATACTGCATTTTGCAACAATATGTTGTACATTTGGTAGTTGCCCTTTGATGCTAGTCTTTTATCTTTGTTATATAATGTCAGTAACTACTGCGGAGGATGGAAATGTCGACAATGGGCAAGAGGAAGGTCACACTAAGAAAGGGATAGAAAGAAAGGTTGTTACTTTTGTTATATATATGATTTTTAATGAAGTGAAAATTCATAGAAGTTTACGCATGCAGACATCACCTTTATCAACGCTGGAAACGTCTTTTGAGGCTCTTAATGCGAAGAAGTTTGACGGTGATCATATACTTTGTGCTATGTTACTTTTGTTAGATTTTTTGAAGTATGAATTTCTATTTACATTTCTTTTGTTTTTCAGTTGCTTTTGCAGTCGATCCTCTCTACCATCAAACATCTGCACAGTTCGATGAAGGTGGGGCCAAAGGTCTTCTATTGAATAACCTTGGAGTATATGGTGGATGTCGGGTGCTCTTTGATTCAATGGAAGTACCAGGGAGATGCACATCGTCTTCAAATCCTTGTGATAAATTAGATACTATAGATCTTTCCTTTGTGAGAGGTGCGTTCCATTGCTAATACCTTGTCATTTTAGTCTGCTTCATATGTTGTTGATTTTGAATGAGAATTGCAGTTCTGTCTGAATATAATTGTTTTCTTTTTCCTTGTAGAATATGTTGAGCAGATGGTATTCCCTATGCAAATGAAAAATGAAATTTCGCCAACTCTTAAGTTTATTATCAATCAATTTGATGAAGATAATAGAAGATCAGCAGACGCTTTTTCTTCTGGCCAGAAACCAGAAGAGCAAGTTGATATGATTCATGATAATGAAGATGTGTTTGATGATGCTGCATTTGAGAACTCTGAGACTTGGTCCTTCAACCATGATGAACACACAAGTGTTGTTGATGACGAGTCAATTGGCGCAGTTCCAAACTTTGCAAGTTATAGTGAGGTGTTTTTCACATGCTACTCACATACGTGCTTTTGTCTGCCCCATAAGATCTTGATCTTTAGCTCAATTATTTGAATAAGGGAAGGATCAAAATTAATTGCTGATAAGTCCTTTCTGACTTTTTCAGGAAAACAAACAATTTTCTCTTCATGAATCTTATACAGATGATGAATTTGAGAAAGTTGAGGGGTATTTGTTTTCAACTCTGGGATTTACTTCAAAAAGCAATGCTTGGGCAGGTCCTGATCACTGGAAGTATCGGAAAGCTAAAGGTAGTCTTAGGAGGTCATTGTCAAGGTCTATTCTTAATTGGTACTTTTGGTTATTCACTAGTGTGATGATTTACCGTAAATCTGTTTTATAGGTTCAGAAGATGTTCTTTCTACAGAAAATGGATCACCAATGGCAACTAAGGGACGCAGAATTAAGAAACAAGATCTTGTTATTGATTTCACAAAAGCCTTGGAAAAAGAAATGCCTGACATCTTTGCTCCTCCAAAAATTTCCAAGTCTTTACTGCTGCCTGTGAATAGAACACCTTGCAATACAACACTGCCAGAAGATTGCCATTATCAGCCAGAAAATCTTATCAAGTTGTTTCTTCTACCTAATATAATGGTACTTAACGCAGAATGACATGAAAACTTTGCAGACTGCCATTAAAATTGAACTTTTATTTATTTTTTGTTTTTTTTCCTGAGGAAATGCTTTTTCTTGTAGTGTCTTGGGAGAAGAGGAAGAAAATCTTCAGGTAATTTTTCTCTCAAAGAAAATTTGCAAGTTCTTTCTTGAATTTTTAACTTTCATAAAATCTCATCCTATCCTGTGTTGCAATAATTTAATTGTAAGATAGTTTAGATACCGTTTGCTTCCGTTGGTTTGATTCTTAGTCTCAGAAAAATGTAGAAGAGCAAGAAGACCTTTTCTTAAAAAGGTTTTTTTGTTCTGTGGAAATCATTTTCTGAAAGCAGATATGGAATGTCAAAATCACCTTTATCTGCTTTACTTACAAGAGAAGCTACTAAAATCACTGTGACATTGTTCCCCATTCATCATTAACTTCATGAAGCTTTTGAACTCTCATCTCAGAACAGAAACAACATGACTTTGATTTCTGTCACTTATGGACTGGCTATTGGGTTTTCCTTTTGAATTTTCAAATTACAGTGAAGAGAAAAGACACCTTTGGTGGAACATGTTTTTTATTTTTCTTGGAACTTCTCTTGGAAGGGTCATATGATTTATCTTCTAGAAATAAAACGTCCTTAGTATGCAAAGATATGGTTGAGCTATTGATGTTTGAAATTCAACTCAATTCTCTGATATACCTTTTCAGTTCATAGCTGAGTTGGGGTTTAATCTTTTCTTATTGCTTGTTGCACTTTGAATATGAAAATATTTTTGGCCATTGTGTGTTTTTAATAAGAATGCAACCACATTTGAAAGTTCTTGGTTATCTGTTATATTTGGTTGTGTTATTATGATAATTTTTTCTTCACCATGACGTGTTATTTAACGTTGTGCATTTTCTTAACACATCAATAAAATTTGAAAAAATTTCATCGTTGGCTTCTAACTTCTATTGGGGGCAATATAAAATCAGAAGTTTGTTAGATTGTCACATTTTCTACTCTTTCAATATGTGCAGAATTCGTGAAAGGGAATGCGCTGTTTGTTTATTATGCCTCAAAGTTTTTTCCCATTTTCTAATAATCAAATCTGAACACAACATAATAGTACATTATTGTTGTGTATATTCTATAAAGCACAGAATATCTAAAGTAGGAGAAAAGTTGCACCTGATAAAGAATATCTGGATTCTTCACGACTCTAATTGGGTGCATGGACATAGATCATATTGAAATGTAAAAAGTTTATGTGTAAAAGGTGAAACATAGAAAGTTGATCTACAGACCAACTATAATTTAAACTTGAAGAAAATTGTTAAAACGGAGGCTATATTTCATCATTTTGATCGATTATGGCTCTACTTGCTCTCTTCCTCTTTCCATCACATATATTCTCTCTCTACGCGTTATTTCTTCTCTATTCTCTTATAGTCATGTAATGCATTACAACATGGATCGTAATGATTCGTTTAGTTTTTACAAATGATGGTAGAATGAGATGTAAATTAATATATGAATGTGGTCTGAATTTATATGAGATATTGTTCAGTGACATATATTTTTCTTCTAACAAATCATGACAATTCAAAATCAGGATTTAATGAGATTTAAAGAGTCTCAGATTAGGTTAATCCCGAATCTGAATCTGTTCTTTCTTGCAACTGTTCTGATTGCTTACTCTATTTTCAGGTGAAACTAGACAACAATCCGATGGCTATGGACCTTTACCATCTTGGGATGATGACAATGCGTTTGAGGGCCCATTTGATGATGAAAATGTTCATAGTGATGTTGAGGACTCCAACACACTTGTTTCTCAACCTCGCAAGGTTGGTTTTACTACTTATAGTCCTGTTTTGGGCCTTGTTACATATTAATATTAGGAGGGCCAGTCATATAAAACAGTGGTAGTTAGCAGTGTTGCCTTCTTTGTATTTTTAGGTATGTGATCGCATAGACATTATAAGTTGTACATGTCTATACATCTATAAACCCTTGCCATAAGAAGACTGAACACTTCCTGAATCAGTTTAGATAAATGCTTGGACTACAAAAAACAATCTAAAAAATACAGATAAAAGGTAATATTTTACTTGGATATTAAAATGTTGATTGATTTCATTTAAAATTATAAAAAAGCCTATGTTTAGAAATTGCATTTCTTATTCTGATTTTGTATGCAATTTACCAACCGAATAAATGAAGACCGTACAAATTATAACGTATTTCCTTAATGTGCAATTGCATTACCTTGATGTGTTTTCCCAATTATATAATTTGTTTTTTACTCTGTCTCACACACAAATGTTAATCTAAAAGTTTTTGCATTTGCACTTACACTTTGTTTCCCTCATGTAAACAATCCAGGTAAATAAGATAGAAGTCCAGTATGACAAAAACTCTAAACAAGTTGATGTCCAGGCACTGAAAGAAACTCTTTGGGACCATATTCAAGAATCTCCTCAAAATTCATGTCAGGTACATTTTTTTCTTTCTTGCTCTTGCTTGTGTTAATAATTTTTGGATGTATGATTCCCAATTCAATAATCTGGACACGTGAGTTAATATTTCTACTTAAGAGAGAAGAAATTAGTATCGGTTGTCTTAGACGCATCCCCATGTTGGCATTATTAGCAATGTAAATAATGCTGGTTCGCCTTCAGTAATTATATAATGAAATTATGGAATACAAATGGTCTTAGATGAGGGATAAAAGGAATGAAATGTAGGAGGGCCATCAGTTAAACGAATTGGCGATGCATATTGTTCTGAGAAGATTAAAACTAACAAGATAACATTGAACTTAAATTTCTATTCCCTTTCTTCATGAAGAAGGGGAAATTAAGAAATGTGGGCAAAACAAGCTCAAGTAATGTGTATTAGAAAACAGTTCAAAAAGGCATTTAAGACTAGAATTTTAACAGATGGTTAACTATTTAAGTTCACTTCCAAATTGAATGATATTCTTTACAAAATAAGCCTAAATTGCTATTGTCAATATTACATGAATAATCTTGAGTTCCATATCAGAACAAACTTTTAATTCACCATGTTTTGCTAAGGTTCTTGATTTTTTCTATTGAGACCAATATTAAAACTTTATGAAAGCTGTTGCCTCAACCAAAATATCCATGTACTCTCTCTCACAAACATATTTATATGAGGTGACACATCCAAATATGTGGTAGTGTGACCAGATTTCCTCTACCTATAGTGCTAAAATTTGGAATCCTCATTTCACAACTCTGATATATAAGTTCTGCAGAAACAATTAAGCCCACTTTTTTTTTCTCTGATGACAAACAATATTATGTAGCTTAAGACTAAAAGTTTGTGAGACATACGAATAAGAAGTCAATAGAAAAGGATTGCCTCTTTTCCATATATTCTGCTGACTTTCAACTTTCTATATTTTATTCTCCTTCTGCTGATAAACATTGAACTATCTTGGCATGTTGTATTTATCCACAGAATTATGTACTCAAAATATGTTTAAAGGGATTCAGAATCATCGTGTTTGTAGTTTACTATATATTTAGTCGACTCCACTGTGAATTGAATCCAAAATCTAGTTTACAACTATGTGGTGTATCCAGTAACAAGGAGTGTCATGCTTATACCTTTCAGTTTGTTGTTTTAGTTCATTATTACAATTTTCATTTGAATCTTATAGTTGCTATCATATTTATTAACTAAAACTAGAAACGTGAACCTTGCTTCGCTTGGGCGAGCTTATTGAGCAATATGAGAACTTTTCTTGGTGAAGGGACCTTATTGCCATGACTTGCACTGTTTCCAAAGCAGGACGGACGCCCGCTTGAAATATTGTTTGAGAATAAATTTATTAACTTAGCAATCAATGAGCCACTAGTGCGTCAATAATCATTGGTTTCTTCTTAGCTGTTCTGAGAATCACATGAACTTGGCAACTGAAGTAATTACCATCTCCCTACATAATAATGCATGCCACATTTATCCAGTAATATGGGAGGATTTAAATTAGTTTTCATTGCTTTAGAAAATCTGAGTCATCTGGTATAAAACGTAAAGAACAAATTGTTGTACAATTACTTGCCTAACTACATTTATTTTGTATTTTGTATGCCAATGAGCAATATAGTTATCATTATCTTTAACTTTGATGAAAAGGTTGGTGAAGAAATGGTATCGTTCAGAAACATCTTGGCCAAGTTTCCAAGTCAGTGCAGAGCAGCGGCTACAATTGAGGAGATATCCCCTCATTTGTGTTTCATATGCCTATTACATTTAGCTAATGAGCATGGGTTCAGCATCTATGGTTGCACCAACTTGGACGATCTTAGTATATGTCTTCGTCGCAGTGATACGCGTTTGAAGGAAGTGCTCTAGAGCTTCATCTCTCATGCTTTATTCTTGCTTAGTTTCTTAAAGTTTCATAGCTTCATTCTGGCTTTCTTGTACTCTAGAGTGTTTAATGAAGGCACTCACTACTTCCCTGTACTTGTCTTTTTGTTCGTACCAATTATGCAGTTGCTGAAAGACGTGTTTATCGACATGTCAGTTGTTGAGTACAAAATCAAGAAACATAACTCATAAAATATTATAATTTATCTGAATGAATATATACCAGTGTAGAATTTAGAAATAGAGAATGCAACTGTTCTCTTTGATATTTTCGGATGTACAATACTATATTTATAGGAAAACTCTAGGAAGAAAACTAGGAAAGTAATTAGGAAAACTTAGTTGTAATCCATAATAGCATCAACATAAACATAAACTAGAAGTGTTGTAACTCCCTTTGAACCTGAGTGTTTGATAAATAGTGTGTGATCCTCTTGGCTTTGCTTGTATCCCGAAGCTCTCATGACTTTAGCAAATCTTCCGAACCAAGCTCTTGGTGACTGTTTTATTCCATACAGTGCTTTCTTCAGCTTACATACTTTAGTTATTGCTTCTTTCCCTTCAAAACCCGGTGGAATACTCATGTAGATTTCTTCTTCTAGGTCTCCATGTAGGAAGACATTCTTTACATCAAATTGTTGAAGCTGCTAATCAAAGTGAACAACTAGAGATAGTAGGATTCTCACTGTGTTCATCTTCGCTATTGGTGCAAAATTTTCTTGGTGGTCTATCCCATAAGTTTGAGTGTACCCTTTAGCCACCAACCTTGCCTTGTATCTCTCGAGTGAGCCATCAACCTTGCCGACTAAATTCTTTCTATTTCGTCTGTCAATGATCTCCCATGTCTTATTTTTCTCTAGTGCCCTCGTATCTTCCGTAAGTGCATTTCTCCACTTTTCTTTTGACAATACCTCAGATAGAGAGTTAGAAATACGAATAGTGTCTAAGTTCACAATAAAATTTGACAAATGTTTTAGTGACACATAGTCAGACAATGGATAAATAGATCGCTTTGTGCATTCTCTGGAACATTTTTTAAGGGCAATGGGAAGATTTAGTTCATTCTTATGATTATTAACAAACTGTTCAGTCAAAGGATAGGTAGAACTTACCGTGCTTTCATTAATGAGTCCCATATTGGTATTTTGGCTTTATTTCGGATTAGGAACTACAACTGATCTTCATGAATATACCTAAGAAAATCTCTTAGGATCATGAATAGGATCGGTTTGAGGAAGAGTTATGGATTCCTGAGAAATGGACTTTGAAGTAGACTTAGGGTTGAGGATTTTTAGGAATAGATTGGGAAACTGATTCGGTTTGGGGAGCAGAAGAAGAAATGAGAAATCGAGGGGCTTGAGAAGGTAAATCGAGATCACTAAGATCACCAATTTCATTATTATTCTTATCTTCCGATGAATTACTCTGAAGATAAAAATGAGAAAAATATGACTTATTTTCAACTAGGCATGCCCAAAAGGCCAGGCCGGGCCGGGCCAGGCCTCCCTTATCGGGCTTTTCAGGCCAGGCCTGAAAAAGCCTGGTTGGCGCCCGCGACGCCCAACTCTTGCCTGTCGCGGGCGACAGCTCTAGCCATCAATTTTGACTTTTCTTTAATTTGATCGAGGCCCAGCCCATTATCAACGGACCATGAAGAAGCCCACCCTTTTTAATTCATACTAATTTAAAAAAAAATAATAAATAAATAATCCCCGTTGACCAGGCTTTGACCAGGCCAGGGATCGAGATTTTCAGGCCAGGCTTTGATCAGGCCGGGCCGGGCCTTCACAGAAATTTCCCGACCTGATCAGGCTTTTCAGGCCAGGCCCGGGCCGGGCTTTCGGGCCCGGGATTTTTAGGCACGCCTATTTTCAACAAAGGTTACATCTAATCACATATAGTATTTCTGAGAAGGAGGATGATAGCATTTATAACCTTTTTGTATGCTAGAATAGCCAAGGAAGACACATTTGATAGCCCGTGGATCTATTTGTCCCCTTTGGTGGTATATGGATATGGACAAAAGAAGTGCAACCGAAGACTCTTGGTGTAAGACCATTGGATACTCGGAAGTGAGGATAGATGGTGGACATAATTGTCATGGGCATATTTTGATCCAATATTTGTGAGGGTAACCTATTTATCATATAAGTGGTTGTAAGAATCGCTTCACCCCAATAAGATTTAGGAACTTTCCCATCAAATAATAGGGCTCGAATGGTGCTAAGAAGATGGCCATTTTTTCTTTCAGCAATTCCCTTTTACTGCAGTGTATTGACACAAGATGACTCGTGTATTATTCATTCCTTTTGAAAGCATGGTGACAACACTTGATTAAAATTAATCTTTGACATTATCATATCTAAAAACCTTAATTTTAGCCCCAAACTGATTTTGAATCATGGAATAAAAGGAAGGAAGAACAGTACTCACATCGGATATTTGTTTGAGCAAAAAGTCCATGTGACTCTATTGTAGTCATCGATTATAATGACAAACCAATGAGCTCCTGAGACATTAGGGATTGTAGAAGGTCCCCAAATGTCACTGTGGACTAATTTAAAAGGGTTAGAGCATCGTTTATTGGTAATAGGAAATGAAATCCGAGGGTGTTTAGTAAACTCACCAACATCACAATGAAATTCTTTAATATCCAAATTCTGAAGCAAAGATGGGTACATAACAAAGTTTGAAAGGATGGATGACCAAAACGAAAATGATAAACCCAAATGGCTTCTTTATTAGAGGCAATAAGGAAAGACAAATGTAGACTATTTGGAACGGTGTCTTGAGAAAATACAACCCATTCCTTTCCTTAGCAAGTCCAATCCTCCTCTCCGAGTCTTTGTCCTGAAAAACACAATAAGATAGATGAAAAGTCACGACACTGTAAATCTTTAGTGATTTTTTGGATAAAGACAAGGTTGGCTGATAGTTTTGGGACATGAAAAACATCTTTCAGGGTAATATTTTGTGTAATAGATATATTTCTAAACAATGAGTCATATGGTCCCTAGAATCTATGATCCGGGAAGTACCCGAGTGGTTCTTTGGGGCATGGAAACCGAAAAAGCATAAGGATTTACCTGAGAGAGCTAGAGAATATGAACCGGAGGGCTTATCAAGAGTTTCTAACAAGCATCTTACTTTCTCAATTTCAACCTGATTGAAATTTTTTTCCGCTGCTCTTCTGGATGATTTTTCTCTTCATTTAAGGAAGTCTGAAACTCAGTCAAATGGGCTTGAGAATTTGGTTGATTTGGCTGTGATGCTCGGTTCTCCCATTCTCAGCTTGCTAGGTTTCCATACAATTTCTAGTACTCTCCTTTATGTGCCTTGGCTTCTTGCAATAGGTACACCACAAATTATCCCAGTTATTATTCAATGAGTCTTTTCTTTTGTCTGTCAGTCTTCCCCTCGATTTTCCAGTCATTCATATTGATCCTTCCAATGTTTGTGGCTCAAGCATGATGCTCATTCAGCTTTCGTATGCTCGAACTAGAGAAATACTTTCTTCCAACTATGGTACTTTCTCCATATCGAGTATTTGTATCATCATTTGGTCAAATTCTAAATTAAGACCAACCAGATAATCATAAACTCTATCCTTCTCAATGAAGTTTTTCAAGATGGATGTATCTTCTGAACATTTCAGAACAAATACTCGATAATAATCGAGTTCTTGCCACAGATTTTGCAAAGTATAAGCATATTCGGTGACTGTCTTGTTCCTTTGTTTTGTTCCCTTTGCTTTCACGTTGATTTCATATATTTGGGCTGCATCTTGAGCCTTTGAATATGCCCGACCGAACAGATTCCTAGATATCTTTGGCTATGGTTAGAAACATGCACGTATAGCTTATGGCTGGTTCCCTGGAATCCCACAGTCTTGACATAATCATAGAATATGCTTTATCCCACGCACCAAATCCTGCATCTTCTGGTTTAGGTTCAGTTCCAAGCAGATGGCTGAGTCGTCCCTTTCGTTTTAGACTGGTCTTGATAAATTGAGACCATTTGAGGTATTTTTTTCTCATTTAGTCTGCAGATCATATGTTTGGTAGAAACTTTCTCTGATTGGACAACGATTTGAGAAGCAGTGATTCCGGACATAGAAGCCCGAAGAGGGAGAAATTTGTTTCAGCAAAGTTGAGGAAAGGGTTGTGATTGAGAAAAGAGAAATTTGAAAAAAAATATACTGGGAACAAAATAGAGAAAAAGGCAGCAATGAAAGCTACAATTACTGGGGACACAACAAAGAAAAAACGCAACAATGAAAGTTGCAAATAGAATCTTATTTAGTCTACAAATCATATGTTTGGAAGAAACTTCCTCTGATTGGACAAAGATTTGAGAAGCAGTGATTCCGGACATAGAAGCCTAAAGAGAGAGAAATTTGTTTCAGCAAAGTTGAGGAAAGGGTTGTGATTGAGAAAAGAGAAATTTGGAAAAAAAAATACTGGGAGCAGAATAGAGAAAAAGGCAGCAATGAAAACTGCAATTACTGGGGACACAACAAAGAAAAAACGTAGCAATGAAGGTTGCAATAGAATCCAGGAATCAAGCTTAAGGCTCTAATGCCACGTAGAATTTAGAAATAGAGAATGCAAGATGTTCTCATTTATATTTCCGGATGTACAAAGCTATTTTATAGGAAGACTTTAGAAAGAAAACTAGGAAAATAATTAGAAAAAATTAGTTTAATCCTTCAATTTAAAGGATTGATTTAGAGCATAATCTCTCTACCAATAACTATAATACAACTGCATAAATCATATTTGATTTGAATTAATATTCAAATCATATTCGCCAAATCATACAGTGTATTTCAAGAACCTGAAAAATAGATAAACTCAACTATCTTATGAAAGCAGTCATAAACAAGAAGCCCAACAACCCACGTTGACTGACCAATCAAAAAATATAGTTATTACACATGCATACATAAAGAAGATAATATAGTTTTCAAAGTGAGATTTGGTATCTCATATTTTAGTAGTCAGAATGTAAAATTAGTCACAATTCTCTTATCTCAAAGTGAGATTTGGTATCTCATAGTTTTCAAAAAATATAGTTATTTTAATAATCCTACGATCAAGAACACTTTTAAATTAAATTATAAAGAACTTGACTCTCATTTTCATGATCTCCATCATGATGACAAGTCTAAAATTTAATCAAGGACTTTAT
>JAYMTB010001151.1:0-11560 GCA_036897585.1 Francoa sonchifolia
TCTTTAATCAAATCTTTTTCCTTTAAGCTTACTTTCCAAACTTCAATTAATTCAAAATAATATCCTCCCGATATTATATCAATATATTCGCCATATATTATCTCCAAAATCTTCAAATCAGAATTCGTCGCGGAAGCACTTTATGACAAATTCAGCCAACCCGTGTTGCTTCAAAACCTGTTTTAACAATCTCTCAATTTGACAATTTTTGACACAACACCATAATCATCGACAAGTAAGTTAACCAATCAGCATAATAAAATCCCCCTTACTATATCACTCATAGTAAGTACGTTAAACACAACCAACAGTAGCAGCAGAAGCTCCCAACATAATCATCATCAAAAGAAGACATAACCAAACCATAACCAACAAACACACATTCTCTCACCTTTTGTGGCTAAAAGTGTCAAAGAACTCTCCTTAATAATGCCTTCTTCCTTGTAGAGAAGCACAACCAAGATCTTCTCAACTCCTTTCTCCCCATTTCTTGCCATAAAATGACAAAGCACTCCCCTTATCTTGTAACACCACAGAAAAAATAACGAGCTCGAACAAAAGACCAACACATACCAGCATCAAGTGTAAACAAGGTACCGTCTCCCCCTTCCTTCCCCTTCCTTTTTGTTGTTTACACTGCTTGATGCTCAAAAATACTTTAGAGTTTGGAAACTCCAAGAGCTCCTTTAAGGAACTCGAAACTTTTTCCATACGCAAATCAACGTTTTTGGTTCTGGGGTATTGTACAACTTTATGTGTTACCCGGATCTGTTTCCCTATCTGACAGTCGCCACACACTTTGTTACTGCTATCACTTCCGAGTTTTGAAAAACCTACTTGTCTCATTCGATAATCTCCATGATCAACATTATCCTTTGTTGACTTTTGACACCCTTCTTCAGCTACTATCATGAAGCAATTATCAATTGACTGGATCCCTTCCATGATTTGTTTTTCTGAGGATTTTATGTGGACTAGTTTACCTTCAAACTGTTCTGTCTTCACAAGTGTTTCACTAGGTGTTTCGCGAGGTGTTGCAACACTATCCTTGTTCACCACTTTGCAAGTATTCTTTCTAATCCAGATCTTCTTATGAGTGCTTCTTCGGGTACTAAAGTTATTCCTTTGTCTTAAATCAAACAGGAATTTGTAGCATTGAGATCTAATGTGTCCAGGAATACCATAATAATGACAGATCTTCTTTTGTACATTTGCTTTCTTGTGAGAAACACTTTGTTGTACCCGTATTTCTTTCATAAACTCATTATTTGAAGGTTGTCTTCCTTCAACATAGTCAGGTCCATGCAGATCTCCAGTCCTTTTTCCTATGCTCAAAATTTCAGTCAATTTTTCACTCCCCGTACTTCGCCGGTGTAAAGTACTCTTTGCTTCAGTCAATTCTGCTTTAGTGTTTTTCAATTGTTCTGTTAAAACACTTGTCTGATCTCTAAATTTTTAAACATGTTCTTCTAGAGTTTTCTTCTCCCTCTTGAGTTGATCAATCTGCATCATCAAATCCTTGTTAATTTTACAAACTTCTTTCCAACTTTCGAGCATGACTTTATACGTATCCAGCAGATTTTTCTCAATGAATTTATCATCACTGTCACTATATTCTTCTTCGGAAGTGTTCATTTCAGTTGGTGTTGCAACAGTATCTGCTGGAACAATTTTGCCGGTAAGTGCAATATGATTATTAACACACTCATCTTCTTCCTCTTCACTAAATTTGTTTTCACGGCTGTATTTTCGAAAGGTTTTATTTAACTCCTTAGTCATCAGTGCAAATTTTTCGTCTGGGTCCTCCATAGTCACAGTGTTCCTGAAAGTTTGAACCACAACACCTTTCTCTTTCTTATCCTTATCTCTTCTATTTGCATTCAGATTCATCTCGTACGTTCTAAGAGATCCCATAAGCTTATCAAGCTTCATGTTGTCAACATCCTTGGCTTCTTCAATTGCTGCAACCTTCATGGCAAATTTGTCTGGTAGAGATTTTAGCACCTTTCTTACCAACCTTCCCTCGTCAAATTTTTTCTCAAGGGCAAACGCTTCATTTGCTTCAAAACCTGTTTTAACAAAATCGGTTCATACTACTAACATATCCAAGTTTATCATTATTTCAGATATTTTTTTTTTATCTAAATTTATTTCTTAAAGAAACTTTATGAGAATAAAAAATTATATATTTTTTTATTTTCATCCTCCTCTAACAAATGGGTTCGGTTCCAGGATTTGGGTGGGTCAGCCCGAGCGAAAGGAGAACGGTTTACGCAAGGAACCGATTGACCCGCTGAAACGTGGGTGCGCGGCAGAACTCCACGGACCATCGTTGACGGGGACTGGGACGGGAAAGAGAAGGTGTAGCAGCCAATGAAAAACGACGAATGAGCAGACGACGCGAGAGTTGACCTCCTGTTCGGTGCTGGCATCGCCAAGGAAACTTTATAACAGAATGAACAAGAAATGTTTGGCAATTTTGATGAGAGCTAGAATGAAACCTAGCGATTCTACCAAGCTTGCACTTTCGCCTCTTGCTGTAAGTGATTTGAATTTCGTATCTGTATTCTTGCAGTTATATTTGTGTATATGTATGGTGTTTCTGATTCGTTTGGTTTGGCCAGAATTTGCTTATTATTTGAAATTCTAGTTTTAATTATGTTTCCTTACAATGATTTATTTTCCTCTTTTGATAGTGAGATGTTCTTGTGAAAAATTGTGATTCAAAAGTTTATCTGAACTTTCTGGAAGAATTATAAACACTTTGAATCTAATCGAATTCATGAAACAGAATGTGGAGAATAATTGGGAAAAGATTCAGTCAGGCCAAGTTTTGAATAGTATTTGAAATTGTGTGCATTACACCAATATGATTTATCCGGGGTCTGAAACGAACCCTAGCAGGGGAAATGGGGTTATGGCATTGCTTACTTTGTGTGTAGTTTAGGGAATGAATAATGCGGTCTTAGTTAGATACTATCTTTTGAATTATTGAAAGCGGTTATAGGAAATGTTAAATAAGAGTTTGTATCCCTATCCTGCCTATTCCGCAACAGAATACAGTTAATCAAATGAATCCCAATTCAAGAGTCAATCAATCTGATGGAAGTGTTGCACCACAGACTTCAAAGAAAGGACACTTAATTTCTTCTCAGAAGCTCAATGCCAACATCGAGAGGTTTTTATTTTATATAGCCCGATAATGCTTTTCTTGTCTTACCTGTCCTGCATTTTTCCATTTTTGGTTTGATATGGAGAAATTATTCTCCTCTGTTATCTTGCTTTATAGGGAATTTGAGAATGTGCAAAACTCTATGGACTTGGCTATATCAATGAACAAAATAGAAGTATTAGATGACGTGCTTAATGATTTCTCAGAGGTAGGTTATAAGTAATAATATCTATATTCTTGAGTTTTGATATTTCTTTTATTTGCTCTTATGATGCATTAAATATGTAGGGTTATTTTAGCCTTTATATTGAAAACCGCCGGAAATTACTCCTCATACTCGCTAAAGAATATGATCTAAGTAGGACGCAAGTTCGGGAACTGATAAACAAGTATCTTGGGCTTCAGCTGCCTAGTGGTGAGCTAGTTGATACATGTACTTATTTCATGATTTTCATATATGCACTTTTGTGAGACTGAGTACCTTGGGATTTTCTAATTTCAGGTGATACAACTCAACTGACTAGCTTTGACGAGGAAGGTGGGCTTTCTGCTTTCTATCGTATTGAGCGAAATTTGAGACATGCTCTGAAGCCGAATTATGAGGTCCTTTTTGAACGACTCAACACACACCCTGGGGGATTGAAATTCTTATCCATTCTTCGAGCTGATATTCTGTCTATAATCGCGTAAGGTTATGGTCCATTTTTGTGGGTACTTTGTGATGACTGGATATTTTAATTCGTAGTAAACACTCAACTACTTAAATGTCATGACTTGAATTATTAGGATTTCTTAACACAAAGATTGATAAGACTATCATTTGTAAATAAACAGCGAGGAAAATATTGCATCTTTGCGTGCATTGGATTCTTACTTAAAGGAAAAACTCAGTACATGGCTCAGCCCTGCTGCTTTGGAGCTTCACAATATTACTTGGGATGATCCTGCTTCTCTTTTGGAGAAAATTGTGGCTTATGAGGTGTGTTTCTTTTTGGTCTTATGCTACTTTTAGATTTGAATGATCTTTTGGTTCACTCATCTTTCTAGAGTTGGATGTTGCAAGATGTGGCCTTTGTATTTTCTGATAAATTTGTATCTATAAGGCCGTGCATCCAATCAGCAGTCTTTTGGATCTTAAGAGAAGGTTGGGAGTTGGTCGCCGTTGTTTTGGATATTTTCACCCGGCAATCCCTGGTTAGCAAGTCCTTCACTGTATGGATTTAATATAGTACTACCTTGGTGTAATTAAGCTAATCATTATGGTTTTTATTCCATAAAATTCTTCAGGTGAACCACTCATTTTCATTGAAGTTGCACTTCTCAAGAATGTGGCCGAGACTATACAGGTTATCTTCACATCATCTTACTCTTCTTTATTATTAATGCATTGCTTACACTTTTTCTTATTTACAATAGGAAGTTTTATGGGATGATCCTCCAATATCTGAATGTGAGGCAACATGTGCATTATTTTACTCTATTTCATCAACTCAGGTATGTATAGTAACCTTTCCTCTCCAACTTTCATCTTAGATTTCAATGTCTGCTGTGTTATAGAATAGTGCAATGCCAAGTTATTGATTGTTAGTATTATGTTCCCATTTTCCTGATGCACGTACTTTGTAAATTTTCAGCCTGGATTGGCAGGAATAAACCTCGGAAAGTTTCTTATTAAACGTGTGATCACACTGGTTAAAAAAGATATGCCACATATAACTGTAAGTGTTTCCATCGGAGCTAAAAAAAAATTGTTCTTGCTTTTCATCTTGCTCCTCGCATTATGTACTGACTCTTTGTAATTTTGTCTACAAAGACATTTGTAACTCTCAGTCCAATTCCAGGGTTCACACAATGGCTACTATCTAAGTTAGCATCTCAATCAAAGCTTGCTGAAATAGAGAATGAAGCACATTCATCAGCAGACAAATCTAATTCCACTTTCTGGGAGAACCTACTGGAACCAGAAGAAGAAAGAGAACTCATGGATTCATCTAAGTAAGCTACTCAGCTTTGCTCTATTTCTGGTGATACTGCATGTATTAGCTCTGCAAGATCCATTTTGACCAATCTTATGTTAGATCATCATCGGTCTTCACCTGGCATCTTATTCCCTACAAATGCAATTCGAGTTATGGAGCAACACAATCAAGCATGCTTAATAAATTATTACCTGCAGGGAACTTGTTACCGGAAAGAATGGCATGGAAGTGATGTTTAATTTGCTAACTTCATCAAACTTTGAGTGGACCAAGTCAGCGAAGTTGCTAGAAGTATTAAGACCCCCTCTCATGCGGTTGTGTGCCAGGTAATTATATTCCTGATAAAGAAAAACGTTTTTCACAAGATGTATCCAAAAGAAGACATTACATTTCTATAATTTTGCTTAAAGGTTGTATTTATGGAGTTTTATGAAGGTCCAATTTATTGATGTTATTTCTTTGGTTACAGATACCTTCTGCAGGAGAAAAAGAGAGGAAAAGCTCTTGATTCTGTTGCAAATTTCCACTTGCAAAATGGAGCGGTATGTTATGCAACCATTATTGGTAGAACAGTTATCTACTTTCTTCTTGGCTATTATAAAAACTGTGGTGAAAATATTCATAGTTTTACAAAAGCGAACAACTTCTCAATAGCAGCAAATAAGTAGTTTATGGATGGAAAAGGTGGCTGATTGAGAAACAGCATTCCATTATTGATATTTTATTTAAATGTTCTGAATCTTCCTAACGTGTAACAGATGGTGGAAAGAATAAATTGGATGGCAGACCGATCAGAGAAAGGCCTCCTTCAAAGTGGAGGTATCATGGTCAATTACATTTACAGGTATATTTCTCACTTTGACCAAAAATATTTTCTTTCACAGCCCTATCTTAACTGCAATAGGATGATATTACGGTTCAGATTTTTGAGCTTGAACATCATGAATAACATTCGACAATGAATTGCAGACTGCAGAATATAGAAGAAAATGCACATTCATACTTTAGCACAGGGTATATAAATGCTTCAAGCCATCTCCACGCTTTGTTGAGGTAAATCGTTGTGCGTAAGGTTCTACGTTGACCTATGAGTTTGATTGCAAATACATCCGACTTTTACACTAGACACGACCAAGAGTTCATATCGCGAGCCCTGATTTTTAATGTGGTTTGCCGCAAAGAGCAGGCTACAGATTCCTCGTAACGAAATATAGTGGAAGTAAGCAATATGCTAGTCTCAGCAACCGGTTAATTCATGTTATAAATCTTACGTTTTTTATTTTTACTGTAAAAAAATTTGTGGTATGATTGGAAAATTAGTATAATTGATCCTCTTCAAGTATTATATACCTCGGAGCATTTACATTCCCCCAATTTCTATCATTACATATATTCACACTATATAACCTTGCATAATCAGAACTGCAGGCAGAATCACAATTAGAAACTGGTCTTGACATTGATCATTTCTCATCTTCTACATGACTTGTTTCCAAGACATACTCGGTCATGAGTTTCGTGTTTGATTCACTCACCTTCTGATAAAAAAAAAACCCAACAAAAACTGTTACTATATGTTCGAGAATAACATCTAAATACTTAGCACGAAAAAATCATATCGGAAACCTTGAAAGCCAATCTCTTCATGTTGTCCCACTCGAAATCAGTTTTACAATATGCAGATCGAACCTAAGTCAAGAATAGATATTATCATCAAAATCCGGGAATATTAACAAATCAGAACTAAAATTAAAAGAAAACAAAATTACAACTGACCTCTAAAATTCGCAAAGCTGTGATGTTGTTTCCATGTACATATAATCAACAGTCAGAATTGTTCAATATAATGAAGATTGACGAACTGAAATCTGACAAAATCATGTTTATATGAACAAACCTAAAGCCTTATGCCTTGAAGATTCTCGCATTAAACTGGCACAAAATTTGTCTCCATCATTCAGTGAATGTTTACTCAAGAAATCCATTAATTCCTCATACGCTTCCGGATTATAGCTCTGCTCTATCAATTCATTGTAAACAGATGAATAATCCAAACATAATTAGTAAAGGAACTGCAAGACGAAAAGGAACCTCAAGCTGCGCTGCGACAATTCTAACCGCAATGTAAGTGAAGAAGTCATGAAGATTATTAGCAGCTTTCGCTTCAGGCGACGCTTCTCCAAATCCTGCAAACGCAACAAACCATAGCATCACACAATCAAGAAATCGGTCAAATCTGCCGAAAACAGAGAGAAAAGGAGACCAAAAACGCACCAGGCACATACATCTTGTGGCAGCGAACGGGAACAGATGGGTTAATCCTTTGCTTGCCCGGCCAAGCAGAACGAAAAACCTTGTGTCTGTTGAATTTTGGCGGGAGACAAGAGAAGTGAGAAACTGGAAAAACTGTGTAGGAATCCATTGATGATGCTCTTTGTGATTTTGTGTAACGGAAAGGTTTTCAGATTTATGGCGGAGAGAATTGGTCCAAAATATCTGCTACGGAGAAGAAAATATCTGTAATGGTAATATATGTATATATGGGCTACCGTGCTTTGAAAAGCCCATAAGATTGGGCCTGAAGCCCAACGATATCCAGCCTTCAGTATCCTTAATATTATACATTTTGTGTTGGACTTACAAAAGTTTCCTTGTAGTTTTGAAAATTTGTATCTAACTCATGCGTGAATGTCATTTCCATCGGTTCTCACTCACAATTTTATTTCGATTTGAGAATCTTTGGAGTCTTTTTATTTAATCTTTGTTTTTTTTTTTTTAAAGTTAAATCAGAATTTTAATGAAATCATATTGCAAAAATAAAGACTGCTGGTTGACTCAATGGAACACCGATGTGACAATGGCAGGTCAAGGAATTCATTCCTATCTTCAAAAATGGTGCGAAAACTCACCATTTCCGTATTCTTCATCTTTTCTCTCATCCTACTATGAGAAAACTCCATTATCAATTCTTAGCTTTTCAGATTCTTCTCCTTTTCTGCTTTGAAGCTGAATCCAGGTGTAAAAACGGCTGGCGTCTTGGCCTTGCTTCATATTACGTGCGTGGAGGCTCAGATCTCACCAATATCAGCAAGCTTTTCGACCAACAGATCACCCAAATCCTTCCATTCAATCCTGATGTTCCTAGTCAAGATAGAATCCTTGAGGGTTCGCGAATCAACGTGCCGTTTTCTTGCGATTGCTTGGATCGTGGTTACTTAGGTCATACTTTTACTTATGTCACTCGAAGAGGCGATGCGTATGCTGTGGTTGCTTCAGATGTGTTTGCTAATCTTACTACTGTGGAATCGTTGCTTAGTTTTAACAGTTATGATCCGAATCGGATACCGGAACTTGTTCCGATTAATGTTACCGTGAATTGCTCCTGTGGCGATGCACGAGTGTCTAAGGACTATGGATTGTTCATCACGTATCCTCTCCGGCCTGGTGAGAATGTGTCGACTGTAGCGGCGGTGTCTGGTGTGAAGGCGGAGTTGCTTCAACAGTACAATCCGACGGTTGATTTTAGCGGAGGGAGTGGAATGGTGTTTGTGCCGGGAAAAGGTTAGTGAGTTAATCATTGTTTTAATTTAAATGTGATTAAACTATTATTGTCACTAAAATTAGTTTATTAAGCAGACAGCTGCATAGTTTATTATAGAAATTAGAATTAATAACGCCTTGGAAATTAGATTGCTATTGTTGTAATAACTGTGATTGTGATAAGTTCATTAATTAGCAATAAAAAAAATGTGTAAGAAATTGATGGGAAATCTACCATCCAACCATCAAAACATTATTCTCGTGTTTTAACACAATGTTTTCAGCTGCATATTAGTGTTTAGAATTCCATTGGCTGATTTGTTTTGCATCCAAGATCGAGTATGACTGAAGATTCGGGGGGAAATTTTATTTGGGAAAGTTTATGAATTGATTTGATATGTGTTTCACCATTTCTGGCTATTCTTGCAGATGAAAATGGAACCTTTCCACCCCTGAAGTTGAGGTATGCAACATTTCCTCTGATGATTACTTCAAATTATCTATTGATCACCTCCAATTCTCCTTTTTGGTTTTTCCTTTTGCAGTACAAAAGGTCTAGTCGTTATACTTCAATGCTGCTTCTTTTTGTGTGAGCCTTCTTCATGTTATCTTGAGCTTACTTTGTGATGGAATCATAAGCAGGAATTCCAGGCAAAGCCATCATTGGCATATCTGTTGCAGGAGTTGTTGGGGCTCTAGTTTTGATGCTCTGTCTGTATGTTGGGGTTTACAGAAGGAAAAGAGGGGTGGAATCACTTCCAGCAGCATCTGAAGAGCAGTATATTCAACTTGTTGATGGTAAGTGGTAGTATGAGTAGCCAATATGAAAAATGTAGGTATGACTTCATGTTGAAGTTCATGCGGGTGCTGGAAGTTTAGCATCTGTATCACTAAGTAATTCAAAACACCCCGCGTACAGATATGCATCACATAGATACCGTGTTTTCTTATAATGATTAAATGAGCTAACAGTGTCTATCTCAAACATCTTACAATGGGCTAAGCCTAACAAAAAATCCAGGCAACCATCAGAATTCAATTTTTTTTATATTTGTATTGATGTTAGACTAGTTCTGCAATACTTTCAACATATATTGGTTACATCTAGCAGTACTTTAGATTAAAGATTACAAAAATTGGGTTATACACTTCATTAAAAGATATTCTATTTTGTTTGGTTTAAGGTTCTAGAAATACCTTGGAGAAACGTTCAGAATCAGCTGCTCTCATCGCTCATGCTTCTCTGGGGATCAGAAGCATTACTGTGGAAAAATCAGTAGAGTTCTTATATGAAGAGCTTGCCAAAGCTACTAATGACTTTAGCATGGCTAATAAGATCGGGCAAGGTGGCTATGGAGCTGTTTACTATGCAGAACTAAGGGGCGAGGTTTGCAGTCCTTTTGTTATCCTTTATCACTTCGTGACTAAATGAAAAAAGCATTCTGCCCGAAACATTGGCTTTTCCATTTATATATGAATACAAAAGTGTAGAACATCCCCAAGTATTCTGTTGTTCCTGTGAAATTGAATGGCTGCTATCATGCAGAAAGCTGCAATCAAGAAGATGGATATGCAAGCATCAAAACAGTTTCTTGCGGAACTGAAGGTTCTAACTCATGTTCATCATCTGAACCTGGTATATATGCTTCCCCTATGATAGTTTTCATCATGCTACAATGTAATTTCATATATTATGATTTTCGGTGATCATTATTTCTTTATTATGATGATGACTATGTCTTTTTGTGGCTTTTCGCATCATTCTTATCAACCACAGCACACTTCTTTGTCCTTTAAACAAAAATGACTGTGTGTTGTAATGGTTATATGTAGGTACGTTTAATTGGATATTGCGTTGAGGGCTCTTTGTTCCTTGTTTACGAGTTCATTGAGAATGGAAACTTAAGTGAACATTTGCGTGGCTCATCAGGTGAGAAGATGATATTACATATGCTCAGTCAACATTGTAGCCTTTCAACATGTTCTTGCAAATGCAATAGTATTGTATGTTTTTTACTTCAGGAAGAAATCCACTACCATGGTCAACTAGGGTTCAAATTGCCTTAGATTCAGCAAGAGGACTAATATATTCACGAGCATACTGTTCCTGTCTATATCCATCGTGACATTAAATCAGCAAACATGTTAATAGACAAAAGTTTCCGTGGAAAGGTTACGAAAACTTCTGTACAATATGGGTGAACTCCAAAATTCTTCTCTACATTATTTGCTCTGATTTCATTAATTTATCCAGGTTGCTGATTTCGGGTTGGCAAAACTGACTGAATTTGGAGATGGTGCTATGCAATCACGTGCTGTTGGTACTTTTGGGTACATGCCTCCCGAGTAAGAATTTTCCTTCACTTCAAACATATGTTTTTCCCGAATCTGTGTTATCTATGTACATAATTTTCACTGTATATCTTAAATATGAGACAGAAGAAATATAAATATTTTTGAAATGCTGCTCGTACGTGCAGATATGCTCAATATGGTGAAGTTTCTTCCAAGATAGATGTATTTGCTTTCGGAGTTGTCCTCTATGAACTTATATCTGCCAAGGAAGCTATTCTCAGGACAAGTGAATTTGTAACTGAACAAAAGGGACTCGTTGCTCTGGTTGATTTTATTGCCTTACCTCACTCTATTAACTCAATAAGCAATCGTTAAAACGATTTCTGAAAAACCTAAATTGTGGGTATTGTTTTAACTCAGTTTGAGGAAGTTCTTAGTCAGCCTGACCCCAACAAAGATCTTTGTAAACTTATTGACCCGAAGCTTGGCGATAGCTATCCACTTGATTCGGTCTGTAAGGTTAGATTCGAATCGAACTTATGAATATACAGTACTGCAATAAGCTTACAATGTT
>JAYMTB010001152.1:0-11557 GCA_036897585.1 Francoa sonchifolia
TTGTCTTTATGGTTACTCATTATTTATCTTTATACCAGCATTGGTAAGTTCTCCGCTCTTCAAATTTTCCTGATGAGAAATATACCTCTGAATTTTCTTTCCTATTTGCTTGTCAAGAATATATGTGTGTGTGTGTGATGCTTCACTATGTCAAGAATGCCGATACTATTTAAGACCCTCAATTACAATTGCAAAATTCTAAGTCAATTAATGGTGAGTAGCTAAAAATCTCAGTATTTTGCTGCAGTGTCTCTCGGTTGTCCCACAGGAAATTTTCAGATGGGTGATTGCAGGTATTGCTGGTTTGATGTCCGCAACCTTTGTGGCACTAAACCTCCGAGCACATATAAAGTCGGCAGGTGAAAGGTGGTTCTTGATTGTGGCTGGCATCTTTCTGTTGCAGTTGGCTCTGTCCATTGTACTCAAACTCTATTTGTTCACTGTCAAAGTATAAAACTTTTGTCTGTTTTATTTACAAACAGAATTGTAGATCAGGACGAGAGAGAGCCCTTTTGTTACTTTGATTACTATTGTTACAGTATCACCAGAAATATTATTCATCGATTAAATGTATTCATTAATTTGTGTCACTATAAATACAAAAGATTGTTCCTTCAAAGATTCTCTCAGTTTGATTATGTGCATTTTATTATTCTTTTCATGCGTGCACGAATCTGGAGATATTGATAGTGAATGTGCTTTGAGGGTATAGATTATGCTTCTGTTGGCGCATTTGAAAAACTAAACCCTCCAAATTTTTGTCGTAAATAAAAAGAAATAATTTTCGTAATTCATTTTATATCATTCAATCCGGTGGTAACAACTTAAATTGAATGAAGAGGAAAATAGAGTGAAGTTATAATAAAGACACGAATAAGAAATGTTACAATAACTGTCGTAGAAAATAAATATATATGTTACATGTCGTATTTAATAAACAAGAACTTTCTCATTATTCACTCTTCAATTATTCTCAAATCCAAATACAAGAAGATAGAGGTTACTGGAAAGGAAGTGAAAAAATAAAATGATATTTGCTGTTCAGTAATCTATCTCTATGTATATGGGATTTTTCTCCGCACAATTTCAAAAACTATATGAGTACAATTTTGCTACACCTTGATTGCAATGCTACATCTGCGACCAAAAGAATGACAACCAATAATGTAAAATAAAAATGTAAAAAATGAATTTGACACTTTCCTTGACTAACCAAGCACCTGTGCAGCCATTTGAATCCTGAAAGGATCGATTGTGGATAATTCTCCGGCTGAGTATGTCGGTTGATGCCATCTCATTTAGGACGACGAGTTCACTGACTTGTAATAAGATCTTTGAGAAGCATTCCTGAATCTCTTTCACTGGGATTCTGCCCATCAGGCATTATGTCTGAAAAGCAACTTTGGAGGATCATGACGTACGAGATTTGCCCACAAATTTGCAAGCTTGAGAAAGTAATGTTCTTCGGTCCACACAACCATTTTCATGCCTGGTTCACAAACATGAAATACCATGTTATGGGAACATTGTAATATGACCTATGAATTATTTCAACAATACATGGGAACATTGTAATATGACTGGTTATGGGTCATTGCTCTATGCTAAAAATTAATTACCATTCTCCTAAGTCTTCGAAATTCTCTGTGACCAATACTATGTTATGTGCAGATCAATGAAAAAAAATGCATTGCAAAATTTTACACTTGAGTAAAATGAAATTAAAAATGATGCATTTCTATTGGGTATTTCATCATTTGAACTTTCAAATTCAAATGTTCAAATACGCCATAATTAGAATCTAAACCAAGGAGGAGCTGCAGGATTGCAAATCCATACAACTTTGCACAGATACTTCTGAGAAACTATATCGCCCTAAAGGAAGAAAGTATTTATCCATTTTCGTCTTTTAAGAAAATATTTTTACTCACTCAACCTTGTCAAGTTAAGGACTCTTCAGTACTAAAATTCAGGATCTGCGTACCTGGAACTGCTGCTGGAGTCAAGCCTGAGAGACTACAAGTTGGTTCTTGTTGATAGAGAACATGGTTTTGAAGTGAGACAACATCAAGATCGTGAATATAGCTGATTGATTCCAGTAATGCCTTCACAGTTCCATCATATTCAATACCAATGGGATCAGAGATACTCTGTAGAGCTTCTACCAGTCCCGAACTCAACCACAGGTTATAACACTCAGTTAGAAGATAAAAAATGCCTTTAAAATCCGCAGAACATAGTATCCATGGCTGGTAAAGTTTGGCTGATGCTCCAAGAACTTCAACCACTCTGTAAATCTCTCCAAGGCCAAGAATATACTGCTTACCTGTATTTACCAAAAAAAAAATCATACTGATGACCAAGACTTAAATTACAAAGAGTATAGACTGGATAATTACAACAATATACAACTATCATCATTACGATGCATAATCGTTACGCAGTACCTTGAGATTCAGATAACACTTGACTGTGGATGTTCTTTTGTAATAATTGCTTCCATATTGATGCACCATGTTTCAGCTCTAGAATGCAAACAGAAATCATTTCATACAGTGTGGAAACATAATTAGATTGATCTGCCATTGATCCCAATCTTAGAATCTTTAGCACTACTGATGCATGGTTTAAGAGCTCAACTGCTGATCTTGAATCCTTCTCTGCCTAATCCAGAAAAAACAATTCAATAAATGCAAAGTGCATGGAAAGCCAATTGCAAGCAAGTGGGACCATTTCTCAAAGCACACATATAGCCCCTAATGCTCATGTAGGGTTGTGCACTTGCATGTATGTCTTTCAGTACATGAAATTCATATCTCATTTTAAACATGGAAAGTAACAACGAGAACCTGCATTGGGCCAGTGTATATTTGCTCAAATAACTGATACAGGTGAAGCATGGGTTTAATTCCACATTCCAAGCATCATCATATAATATTTAATCTTTTTATTATGCATCTGACAAATTTCTAACAGTACTGGCAATCACAGACTGTGATTCACATTAACTTATTCTGTATTCTTAATATGAGAAATATCCATCAGAGAACTGACTGTTTTGTAGCAATACTGAAAATATTTGATTCAATATATAAAAGCTTGTTAAAAAAGACAAAACAGTAACAGTTTGTGGTTCATCATCATAAATAACGAAGGATGACATACACATACCAATGACATTTTTCTCGATAAGCTACATTCTGATTCAAGCACTTGAAAAATTGGTTCTTGCAAGACTTCAAGAAGTTCATGAAGGCCACTTCTTTGTGCTGAACAGTTCTCTAATTGGAATTCTTCTGATGTCGATTCCTATACCAGGAGACAATATAAAGTTATAAACCCATCAAGCCATAGTGCTAACTCAATAACAGGAAAAATTAAACTATTTCGTGAGATAGACAACATAATGAGCAATAAAAGAGAACAAGATTATTTGTGAACTGAACAGACCAGATTCCAATTAATGTATGAAAAGTTTAATCATGTTTTCCCATAGAAGTGGTTGAAAATTTTAATAAATGTGGCTTTTTTGCAAGAAACAAGCATCAAAAGAGTAAGATGATAACACTAGTAAGTCCTTCCCTGTATGTGACATTCCATGCATCCCAAAAAGAGGTATAGATAGGACAATAAAAGTAGTAACAATAAGTTTTACATTTTATGTTCTTCCCTAAAAGATTTAACATACACAGTCAATTTAAATCATTCCTCTAACTAACAGTTTCCTTAACCTTTTGCTAAAAATCCTCCAGTAGAATGCCAAGAAGTTTTACAGATAAACATGAAGGAGAAGGGAAAGAAAAAGAATTAATTAGTAAAGCTACCAACCTCGATTTTCTCATTGATAGCTGTTATTTTCGCATCATCACCAGAAAGAGCGACAATACTTTGAGCTTTCTACCAAAAGGCATATTTCACATATCAATAACTGTTAAACAACTCAATGGAAAACTAAAGATCAGAACAGACCTACAAACCTTCAGATTTTCAAGATGGTCCTGTGCAATAAAGCACAACTCATCGTGTAAATTGGAGTAGAAGTTTACATATATATTTAGCTTCGGTGTGGAAGGACATTTTTCAAGTAAAACTTTTAGACCAGGAACAGATGCCTGGTCTTCAGCTCTGGCTCCTGAAGAGGCCTCCTCAAATCCCAACGAATTATCATCCAAACCATCATTAATCACTCTATTAGATTCCAACACTGTCCGGATAGAACCGAACTCATTTTCATTTGGTTTTTGTATATGATTACCAGAAGTTTGATCTCCAACACTTGTTCCTGACACCGCACCCTTAAATTCCCAGGAATCATCATCAAAATCGTCACCATCACTGACTGAAAAAGATCTTATCTCTTTATTATTTGAGGCTACTGCATTTTCACCTGCTTCTTGTGTATAATTTACAGAAGTGGTCTGCTCAGCTTGAACATATAAACTTGATATGAGATCACTGATAGATATATCAGAACCAGGACTTTTGATGGTATCTCTCGAGTTGGCGGGCACATAAATAGAAACATTTTGATTGGGCAAGGGATCATCAGTTCCCAGTTTGTCGTCACCAAAAATAGACAGGGGCAAGGCTTCTTTTGGAGTCCCCGGCCTTACCACATTCCTCTAGAAAACAAAAGGAAATAAAAAAGGAAGCTAAAGTAAGCGTACCTCATAAGAAAAACCAGACCAAAAATGTAGGTGAATAGAGAACAAAGTTTCATCAATGCACATAATTGTTAAATACACTTATAGAAGCTAAGCAAAATGTGGTGATGTTCAAATTTATCCAGGCTTTCACCAATACAATTAAGACATCGAATGAATTACCACCTCCATTGTGCCACCAAATGTGAATGATTCCATAGGAGCAGGAGAAGTATTAGTGAATTTTGGTTCTTCCTACAAAAAAAAAATTAAGTTTAAGAATGCAAAACCTCAAGAAAATGATAGAATAAAAATGAAGTGGTGAATTCCGAACAAACAGTAACACAATTATGCTTTTGTTCTGAAAAGGTATCTTTCAATACCCAGAAATTTTCATCATCAACAACCGGTCTATCAACTGCGGATGAACTCAACCCAGTTTTCATATCATTCCCTTCGCTTTTGGAGTATGCATCTGAGAAAAAATCATCTTCAGTCAATGAACCTGGGTTGAAACTAAATCCAAAGTCCAATTGATTAGAGTTGTGGGATTTCCCTTCTGATACAGCGAATGATTTATTAGGATCATATACATCATCACCATCAAATTTAAACGCTTCAATACCACATGGAGAAACATCAGTACCGTTTTGCTCTTCCTACAATCCAAATACCCGGCTTTAAAATAATTTTCTTCAAATGTCTTAACATACTACAAGAATAAAAGTGATAATGGCTCACCACCATATGATTTAATTTACTTTCTGAAATAGCATCTTTGGATCCCCATAAATTTTCATCTAATCCAAAATTCTGAACTACTCGACTAGAGCTCAGATCATTTGCAGTATCATTATGCTTGCTTCTAGAGTCTGAGATGATACCATCTTTAGTTACATTACTCGGGTTGAATTTATATGTAAGGTCCCATGCATCAAATTTTTGAGGAAACCTATTTGGTGGAACAAATGAATGACTATGAAGAGGTTCACCAAGATCAAAATGTGAGACAAATTCAGTTTTTTGCCACCCCTTCCCGTCAACCTGTTAACGCAATATCGTCAGATTTGATGGATCAAGAAGTCCCTATACAACCACATTTTTACATTTTAACAGCATTACAGGGTACAAAAAAGTTAAAGATGGACCCGTTTAGACCATAGGCTTTAGTAAATTCATATTACATTTGTAGCTATTTGATCCATTAAATCATATGATAAAAATATTTTAAATATGTATCAAGCACTCAATAGATGAGATGCCTCTTAATCACCGATTAAATTAACATTTTGTAAGCATGATCGGCATGAGTAGAGTATGTAATCTAACTATGGGTTTGACAAAATACAATTCCAATGAAAAGTTATTGATGGGTTGTAAAAGAAACCCCAATTTAGACAGATTCATCGGCAAGTATGAATTTCTAATTATATTGAACGAATTTCCACAGAAAACAGAGAGCAAAAACTTCTCATTCAAACTTCTGGGATCACTACTTATGTTATATACTACCAGGCAAAGTACACACATAAAACACCTGTGTCAGTTTCTTGTTCCGTTGTCCCTGCTTCCAGTTCCAACTTGCTAATTTTAAACAATGTTACATTGGGGAAACAATACGGAATGCAGAATGTGAGGTAGACCTTATCATTAAGGCGGAATACAATATGCTGACTCTAATGCAAAACATTTTTTTTTTTTAAACTGTTTACAGAGAGAGAAGTGTAAGGAAACACATAAAGTTCTTGTGCCATTGATGTAACTAAGAAGAAAAGTGGACAATTTGAAATTTCTCCCAAAATGACCAATACCAAAGACTAAGAAAATTCATCTTGTTTGGTTTACTTTAAGGTAAGTTTATATTGAATATTAGATATAAAATTCACAATTCTTTCAATATACTTCTATATAATTAAGCAGCAAATAAGAGAGTAAAACCATAAGCTCTATCATATAAAGTTTACACCTTTACCTTGGAATTCTCATCTCTAATCCATGATTCTAATTCAGCACCCTTGAACTCCCATACATCATCATCTTTGTCATCATCATCAACAACAGTCACATTCCCATTTCCATTTGGTATTTTCCAATCTGTTCCATTTGCAACAGAATTTGTAGCAACAAAGCTTGGATGTAATTCACTTGAGTCAGAACTCAACACAGTGTTACTAGAAGTTGAGCCAATAAAATTTGAATTCCAACCATTGTCAGCCTTGATATGGTCAATCTGATTATACAGATATGCAATAGTATCATTAACTCACCCACATTGAAAAATTGTAACTTTCCTAATGCTGAAGATATATACAATGAAAAGATAGAATCAAAACATTTTGAATTATAAGTATCTAATTGTAAAAGGATTGAATATTCAAAAACCAGCAATTTCACTGAGCCAATTCCATTAGAGTTATCGGACGGTCATATGCCTAATACAGCATTTTGCTTAACTGAGAGGTGACTTCTCAAATATTCAGAAACCAACAGAATGAGAAAGAAAACAAATTAAAATTTTAGTTTCTTCATTTCCTCAATTTTCTCAGCAGCCAACAGGGTAAACTGCTAACTAAAACATTAACAAAATCCATACAACAAGAATTACAAATTTACCTCAACATTTCCATTTCCAACAGGAATTTCTGATTCCGCGCCCTTGAACTCCCACCCATCATCGCCGTCAAAATTGTCATTCGCAGAAACCAAATCTGGATTCAACATATTTGAATCAGTGTTCATATCATCTTTACCTGACTTCTTACCATTAAAATTCGAATTCAATCCATTAGAATAAGAGTTGGACGATTTCGAAATCGAATCCGGTCCATTTTCCTTTTCAGACTTGATCTGATGATTCTGATTATACAAAGTCCAAATCAAATCATTGATCCCAACACGCGCATTAAAATCCGATCCGTTCGTACTAGGCGTGGACAAGGTTACACCACCACCAGAACAGGAAGAATCCACATCACCAGACACCTCCTCCTCTTCCTCTCCAAATATCGACATAGGCAAAGGTCCTCCTACCTTCCCCCATTTACTCTCCATCTTCTCCACCTCAACCGAATCTTGCACTGACTTTGAGGTGTGGGACGATGGACTGATGAAATCGCTCCATTCATCGTCGTCAATGGCGGAAGAACCTTGTCCATTGATCTGGTGAGAAATGACGGTGCGATTAGTCGAATTAGGCGAAGATGAAGCGAAGTTAAAGTCGCCGAAGCCGTCATCGTCGTCGTCATCTGCCATAGCGGGAACGGCCGTCGTCGTCGGTCCCTCTCAGATGATGGGTTGGTTGGTTAGGTTCCGTATTTGGGAGTCGACAGGATCCACCATTGGTACAAATGCGTGGCTATAGAATATTCCAACTTTATTTCTCCAATATGAATATTTACTTTTGTTTTGTTTTGTTTTTCAAATTAAAAATGATATATTAATAGTGGAAATAAATAGTAAATAATGTTTGATATTAATATATTAAATTTTAGTCTTAGAAATAAATAAAAATATGTTTTAAGTGTATGTGTATATAGTTTTATTACAATTTGTTATGTACACATTTTCAGTTTGTAGTTAATACTAATAGAATTAGTGGTATGTATAGAGTTTTTTGACAATCAAAATGACTCACTCCATTCATTTTTAATCATATGTATAGAGTTAATACAACTTATTTTATTAGATAAAGTATTATTATCATAATTAATTTACATTATCTATAAAAAGTAAAAAGATAAATACTAGAAAATACTGTTCAATTTGATATTACTTTCACATTGTATGTAAATGGGCTATAATGGTTCTTATCGTGTTTAATATGTTAAATTATTTTTTAATCACTTATTTATCGTGTCTAATCGTATTAATATGATTATAACCAAAACGTATTTAAACTAAACCCAAACATTCAAATTCTAGATATCGAATTAGTATTTATTCTATTTAAACTCTAATAGTTAAAAGAAAAAGTATTAATTTAGTTATCAAAATTTGTTGTCCTAAATTAAACCCAATAAAAGCATTTACGATTCTCCTCGCACTACCCATTTATCATAAAATGTGCAGCTATCAATTTTCAAACAAATAAATTGTATTACCAAAATTATGGAAAAGTGAATTTTTCTCCCGAAACCAAAATAAAAATGAAAAGTGAGCTAAAATATGGCACTATGTATTTTGAATAGTCGAATTCAAACCTCTTATATAATTTCAATAGGTAAACCTAAGATGAAGACTTTTTATATTCTGAATCAAATTTGCATGGCTAGTTTGAAATTACTATAATTTTTTGGAAGTTATTTTTTAAATCTGTTTAAAAATATTGTTTAGTAAAAAAATTAAAATTTAATTTAGAAGGAATATGTATTTGATAAATTATGGTTAAAATATTTAAATTATGTAAAATTATTAATTTATATATGATGAAATATTGTTAGCAAAATAAATAGATTTTAATTTGAGGACAAGGAATTAGCATAGTGACTCGTTTTGTTCCTTGGTGATAATCCTACCGGTGATAATCCTACTTTAACTCCTAGCTTAATATTATACTAAAACGTGTGAATCACTTGTAATATATGAGTATAGTGAAATAGGGGTGGACAAGTGTTTTATTATAAATAATTTTCTTAAATATTCCCTCCTTATCTACAACTACAACCTATTTTAACATTTTTTTTAATCCCTATATTTGGGCGTCCATTTGCCTACACCGCCGACGTGGCACACCAGGGGGCTCAGTGCAATTTCCCCAATACGTTAACTACGGTTTGCTTAACTAAAGGATAATTTGGACTTTTCACATTTGGAAAAAGGGCAATATGGACTTTTCACTAATAATGAAAAATTGCTTGGGGGAAAAATGCTCTTGAATCATCATCACTCTCGCATCTCTCTCCGTTCGCTATGGTTTTTTTCGATTTTCTTAGTTTCGATCTTCTGCTGGTGGATTTCACCGCCGATCTCAACGCTCGTCACCATCATCGGAGTCACTAACAACGGAGGCGTCGTCCTTGGAGCTGAAACCCTAACGCTAAGACTTCGTGTTCTCGGGAGTAAAGAGAACTCTCCAATTTGCCGTTAATTTCACCGGAAAAATGCAGAGCACTGCTTCAGCAACAGTCTCTTTTGAATAATAAGAGTATTATTGCTCATCCTCAGGTTTTAGCTTCTTCTGCATTCATTTATTGTTTGTTGTCTTTCCGAAATTGAGAATCTGAGAGTATGCTCGTGTATTTGGCATGGCATGTGCTTTCGAATCTAAAAACTAAAAACTAAAACTAAAAAATTGGATGCAGAGAACTCAACTTACATTTGGCATGTGCTTTCGAATCGGAATATTGAAGAATTTATTCTCCACATTTGGATTTAGGTTATTGGTATTTGATTCTGATTCTTCATGAATTTTGATGGCCATTGGTTCTACTTTTAGGTTTTTTGATGAATCTTTGGTGAAAAAAATGATTCGGGAGATTTATGAATTTTTGTATCTCTTTGTGGTTATATGTCTCTCTCTGCCTCCCCTTTTGGTTTCATCACACTCTTTTTATCTGCTTAGGAATCGGAATCATGAAAATTTGATTAACCACATTTGGTTTTAGGTTATTGATTAGTTTTGGTTCTGATTCTCCATGAAATTTGATGGCGATTGGTTCTGTGTTTAGGTTTTGTTGAGGAAACTTTGGTGTGCTTTACAACGATTCTTATGATTTAAGAACTTCGTGATTCTTCATTTGATTAGATGATATGAGATCTTGGATGTTTTGAATTGTGTAAATGTAGTTAAATTACTTGTATTGTTGCTCACGAGAAGATTGCCTGGATTTACATATGGCGAATTGACATATATTGGATTAATTGATGCAGAAGTTAGTGTTGAAGTTTGATTTACATGATTACAAAGCTAAGCAGAAGGCACTGAAAACAGTCTCTGCTCTTCCAGGTACCAAATCCATTAATTTGTGTCTGAGTTTTAACAATAAACCGAGCTGTTTTGAAGAAATTATCATAAAATTAGATTTACGAAATTAGAACAATTTTGATAAGGATTTACATGCTTTATCCATTCTGTGTTTTTGTGGTTGTTTGTTTTTCTAGGTTTCATTTTACTTATTGCGTTTCTTTGTGAAAAATTCTTCTTATTAAGTTTATTCCGCTTCTTATTAAGTTTTTGTGAGGTAGTTTTGGCGAATTTATTGTAATTGATTTTAGTTAAATAATCTAATCTCATGCATTACGGTTGGTTTAACGAAATAGTTGTAACTTCAATCATTTCCCTGTTATTGTGTTTACTTATTTTCTTTGAGGTCTCGATTAAAACTAAAATTGATAAACAATGATCGCTCATATTAGTTTGAAATTATCAAAGACATCATCATTTTATTTACCTATGCTCTTTCCATTATTTTTTCTTAACATTTTGATTTTGCAGATTGAGCCAATTCCAAGTGGAAATCTGCCTCGTGGTTTTGATCCAAGCACATGCCGCAGTGTGTGAGTATTTGTCTTGACATTCAATTTTCTTGTATGCAACTGTCATGTCATATCCATATTTCTTATTTGTAATTTGTAATAATTGTGGAGTTACATGAGCTGCAAATGATTGCTTTCACATTCCTGTGTAGGCGTTAGTCTTTTCATCTATATGTTGTTCTCTTACAGTATTCGAGTGATGCTAGCTATATGATTTCCTGTTTTTTTATTTTTTGTTTTAAAACTTGTACATTTTTCCTTTTTGGAATAAATGCAGGTATGTGGGTAACATTCACACTCAAGTAACTGAGCCACTTCTTCAAGAAGTTTTTGCAAGTACTGGCCCTGTTGAAAGCTGCAAGGTTATTAGAAAGGAAAAGGTAAGGTTTCCATTTGCAATTGTTTGCATACCTTTGCCAATTGTTCTCTTGCAAGTGTTT
>JAYMTB010001153.1:0-11554 GCA_036897585.1 Francoa sonchifolia
TATATAAATATGAATAAATTTGTAATATTTGCAGCACGAATTTGAATCGTTCCTCTATGTTTTATTTTTGTATTTTGCATAAATATGAATAAATTTGTAATATTTTAGAATTACCATTTTCATATCCTCCATATTGCATGCATATTAATGGATTTTGTATGTAAACGTTGTGTTGGTAAACGGATTTTATTTTGGGTTATGAATTGAATAAGTTATTATTTGCCTAAGTCCAATCAAAATATAGGCCCAAAGCCCGGAAAGATCAAGTTCAACCACTGACGCTTAACTTCAAAGAGTAAGTTAGATGAAACGTTGTAACAGAAACGTTTTGTCTGGTTATGGGAACATAGAGGGATATTTGGCATGAAGGCTTGAGCAAGAGAGTTCGTTCAGAGGAACAAAGTGATATCCCAAAGGAAGGAGGATCGCTTTGTCTTTCTGAATCCATTATAATTTACTAGAAACTTTCAAATGTGAAGAGATATATTTGTAGAGGCTCTGACTCACCCAAGCTAAAACACATGGCCTATTGTTTATGTGACATTTATCTATTTTCTGTAGCTTGATAGCTTGGACGATAGACACTTGGCATATACATGACGAGTCATATTTTTATCTTATAAAGTGACACATGGCAAATGATTGATGAGTCACCTTTCCATTCAGCCATTCAGATAACACTTGTTGTAAATAGCCCTCTACTACTTCATTTATGGGGTAACGTTAAAAATATTAAAAGCTTGACAGAAAAGTAATTACAAATATCCAATTTCTTACTTTTTGATAAGAGAGAAAGCGATCGAGTTTACAATATTTTGAGAATGACTCAGAGCCTTTAGGAGATATTCTGACAATTGAGTAGAAAGAAAAGCTGTTATTCCTAGTTTTTATCGAATTTATAATCAGTCTCTTGCTTTCACCCGAATTCAAATATTGTTCTTTAATTTGATTTCTTATCAATATATATCCTTTGGTCCGATCTTGACCCGCACCCTACAGAATCTACCTGGTACAAACACTACTCCGCTGGGGATCTGAGAATTTAGTCTTGATGGAAAGAGCAAAAGGTAATCAAGAAAGAGATGTTACTGAGACTGAGGTAGTAAGAACAAAACGTTCAAAAAGAATGGGAGAACATCATGAAGAACATGAACATAATAGTTCAAGAAATGCCTCTCAAAGTAGAGAAGAGTCTAGGATGTCAACAACTGAAGCCAATGTGTCATCTGAACCAAGGAAGAGAACTAAGAAAAAACATAAAGGTGAAACCTCAAACACAGGTGAAACCAAGAAGAATATAGAGCAGATGCCCTTCTGGATGAAAGCTATTGCAAAAAAATTGGGTGTAGACACATCAACATGGGTTGTAAATGATCAACTTGATTCAGCTGAAAAAGCGCGAAAGAAAGAAGAATAGGCGAGGCATGAAGTAAGGCGTATAGAAAATGAGGAATTAAAAAAAGTGATTGAACAAATGAAAGTTATTGCATCCCATCATTCTTTGACTATAGAGAGAGAGGGCGCACAACGACTGGAGCCAATTGACAACACAAGATCTGCTCATCCAGAAGAAAGGATACAATACATGACGACAGCAGACGTTCGCCGAATGATAGAATTAACAACAATTCCAACAGATGAAGGCGCTGATATGAGGCCACCTTATCCATTGGAGATCGCTTTGAGGCCATATCCTCAAGGGTACGATATGCCTAATTTTATTCAATATAATGGTAAAGGAAGTGCTAGAGAACATATTAGTAGATTTGTAGACATATTAGGCACTTTTGGTATGGAGCAAGATTTTCGCTTAAGGGAATTTTCCAAATCCTCGACGGAAAGAGCGTATTCATGGTATGCTCAATTGGAACCTGGTAGTGTCTCAACTTGGAATCAAATGGCCACCATGTTTATGCAAAAAATTTATGAAGTAGAAGAAAGGTTTACGATTGTAGACATAGGAAGAGAGGAATAATTAAGTTCATATGTAGCTCGTTTTAGATATAAAGCGATAGAGGTAAAAGAAGGCTTGAAGGAAGATCAAACTGTTCGTTTATGTATAGCAGGGATGGCGAATGCTTATCGGGTACATATCAAGAATTTGAAAATCTCCACTTTCTCAGTATTATTAGACGCATCAAGACGTATTGGAGCAACAGTACGATTATCAAGAAGGGAAGAATGTTATATTGAAAGAAAGCGTCCTTATAATGAACCGAATGATTTAAGAAAAAGCACCTATACTGAATCAGGAACATCACGAGGACGTGCTTATGTTCATACAGTATCAACAGAACAATCTGTACAATCTAACTCAGTATCTGAAGGACGAACTGCGAATGCATATAGAGGACGAGCTGGGAGTGGAGGTGGTAGAGGATGACGATGGCCACCGAGACAATCACCACCACTGATGCCTTGTGATGCAGCTAGAACTAATACTCTATTAGATAGTTGGATAAGAGATGGAGTAATTATTTTACCCTATGTGGTTTTGGAACCAACATTTGAGGAAAGGCGAAATGATAAATTTTGTAGATATCATCAAAAGATAGGGCATGCTACTCAAAATTGTTATTTCTTGAGATACTTAGTTCAACAAAAAATTCGAGTAGGAGAGTTAAACTTTTCAGAATCCTCTGGACCAACAATCGAAACACAACCATATCCTAACCATCAATCTCATCAAACGATGGTAGGATTTACAAGAGTTCCAAATGAGGAAGAAATAGTGCATTCTGGCATTCCAGAAGAAGAAGTGTTGAGAGAAGGTGGATATATGGAGATCGCGCGATCTTTATGTAAAACTCCAGCATTCAAACACTTTTTGATCAATTGGATTTTGGAGAAGAGGCAAGACTGAAAGCCTCTGAACAACTGGCTAGAATATCAGATGAGAAAGATGGCCAATGTCTAGCAGCTGAACGGAAATTTCAGAGTGGTTTGAAAGTAGCTGAAGGTGAAGTCTTCTTTTCGGAGTCTGATAGAATCGATGTGGGAACTGAGCATAATCGTCCCTTATACGTGACTGCTGAGTTAAATCAGGAATGTATAGTGAAAAGGGCACTAGTTGATCCAGCATCTTCAGTAAATTTAGTATTGTTAAGTACTTTGCAGGCGGCAGGAAGAGATGAAAGTAATATCACGCCTCAATATATAGAAATTCAAGGGTTTTGCACAGTAGTCAAGAGGACTATGTATTGCGAACTGATATTGGAGGAATACGAAGTTTCAGTAGATTTCATGTCATTGATGTTGATACTTCGTATCAAATTTTATTGGTAAGGCCTTGGTTTCATGCACATAAAGTGGTGTCATCCACGTATCTTCAATGCATGAAAACTTTTTGGCAAGGTAAGGAATATACGATTAGAGCAACAAAAAATCCTTTTTCTGAACACGTACATCTGGGAAAAGCTTTGGAACCTTTGGCGCCAACCAGGCAAGTTCCTCAGCTAGGATGTTCAAACACACCATCGCAGGAGCAAATGCCTCAGATCCTTATGCCCCAACCTCTATTAGTTGGAGCACAGGGGTTATCGCAAGAACAAAAACGAAGGGGAGAATCTAAGGTTACTATTGAAAGATTTAAGTTGGCAGATGGACATTTTGGTTATCGCTTATGAAGATACGGGGGGGGATCCACACCAGAAGGAAGCCCTCGAGATGAATGTTTCATTGTTGTAGAAACAAAAGAAGCGATGAAGCATTTTCAAGAAGGATCCAAACATTTGGCAAGTGAAACTGAAGAAATTAATATGGCTCGCTTTGGAGAAGCATAACGCCCTTTATATATTGTTGTAGATACAAATGCGGATGTAAAATTAAGTTTAATTGGTTTATTGAATGAATTCAAAGATGTGTTTGCTTGGACTTATGAAGAAATGCCTTTCTGGATTTTGCATTGGTAAAGCATAAGTTAGTTGTGGATCCAATAGTGATTCCTGTTAAACACCATGCCCGGCTCTTTCGTCCTGAAATTGAAATCCAAATCAAAGAGGAGATACAAAAATTGCTTAAAGCTGATTCATACGCCCTGTCCAACATCCTACTTGGTTAGCAAATATAGTGCCGGTGCGAAAGAAAAATGGACAAATAAGATGATGTGTTCATTTTAGAGACTTGAATAAGGCGTGTCCAAAAGATGATTTTCCTCTTCCCAACATGGATATGATGATTGATGTAACAACTGGTCATGCTATATTCTCTTTTATGGATGGCTATAGCGGATATAATCAAATCAAGATGGTAACAGAGGATGCTGAAAAGATAGCTTTCAGAACACCTTTGGGTAATTTTTATTATACCGTTATGCCATTTGGTTTAAAAAATGCAAGTGCGATTTATCAACGCGCTATGACAACCATCTTTCACGATATGTTGCATGGTATTATGGAAGATTATGTGGATGATCCGGTTATTAAATCTAAAAAAGAGGAAGATCATGTTAAAGATTTAAGAAGAGTCTTTGAACGATGTAGACTTTATAAGTTAAAGATGAATCCTTTGAAATGTGCTTTTGGAGTCATGGCAGGAAATTTTTTGGATTTTTTTGTTCATAGGCAAGGCGTGAGTATGGAGCCTTTGAAAACAAAAGCTTTATTAGAGATGAAACCCCCAAGGAATATCAAAGAATAGAAAACATTTTTGGGAAAGATTTCCTATGTAAGAAGATTTATACCTGCTATGTTAGAATTAACAGAGCCCTTTCGTAATCTTACTAAAGTAGGGGCTCATTATAAATGTGGTGATATCCATGTAAATGCGTTTGATGAAATAAAATGAGTATTGGGTCGAGCTGATGTAATGGTAGTACCAAAAGAAAGCGCCAAATTAATACTTTATCTGACTTCGACTGATAAATCAATTGGAGCGCTACTAGCACAAGAAGAAATGGATGAGGAACGCCCAATATATTATTTCAGTAGTTTATTACAAGGCGCTGAGACTCATTACACAACGCTTGAGAAACATTGCCTGACCTTAGTATTTGCCACACAAAAATTGAGACATTATTTACTGGCTCATTCAGTGGAGTTGCGAACCAAATCAGATCCTATTCGATATTTATCTGCTAGGCCAATCATGTCAGGAAGAATTGCTAAGTGGCTGTTACAAATGAGTGAGTTCAACATAGAAGCTAAAAAGCCTAAAGCAATAAAGAGTCAAGCTCTAGCTGATTTATTGGCTAATTTTCTTTCTGAATTACATGAGCCATTAGCTAAAGAACTTCCAGGTGATTTACCAGAAACTATGGTAACGGAAGAAGGAGGCTGGACTTTAACTTTTGATGGAGCTGCAAATGCAAAAGGAACTGGGATATGCATGGTATTGACTAATGAAAAAAAGGGAAAAAGAGATCAAAGCAGTAACTTTGGAACACCCTTGTTCGAACAACATGGCTGAATATGAAGCTTTAATCATGTGTTTACAAGCTGCCGTAAATAAAGGAGTTCAACTATTAAAGATTCAAGGTGATGCAAGACTCATTATTAAGCAAGTGACAGAAGAGTACGCTGTCAAGGAGCCAGTTTCGAACTATGGTGAGGCGACTATTGAAAGAAATTCCTACTTTCACAATGGAGCAAGTTCCCAGGTCCAAAAATGCAGAGGCTGATGCATTGGCTATAGTAGCTAGTCGATTTGGAAAAGGAACTAGCATTCAAGTAACAAAAAAAAAAGGAAAAGATGACAGCAGTCTGTCAGAAGAAGAAGGCGACAATGTGGAAATAAACGACTGGAGAATAGATATAAAGCGATAGCTAAAAGAGCCCACAGCAGCATCTATTAGGACTCTGAAAAGATTTATTGATTATCAAGGGGACTTATATGCTAGAGGGCCAAAAGGTATACTGATGAAATTTATTGCTTATGATGAAGCAAAGTGCATAATTATGCAATTTCATGTGTGGAATAGAAGGAGCCGCTTTATATCGAGCATTACAAAGATAAGGATATTACTGGCCAAATATGGACAAGGATTGTGATAAATTACAACGAGGATGTGTCGAATGCCAAGAAGTGATAGATCCTTCAAAAAGTTTGTTCATCACAATAGGAGGAGATTGGAAGACGCCATATATCAAATTTATGTTGGATAAAGAACTTCCTGAAGATCGAAACAATGCTGCAAGAATTAAACGAAGAGCCTCAAGATTTTTCATGGAAAAAGGCGATCTATACTGACGAGGATTTAAAAGTGCAATTCAAAGGTGCCTAAACAGAGAAGAAGCATGAGAAGTAATGGAGCAAATGCATAGTGGCACTTGTGGGACACATCAAGGAGCAACAAAGTTATGTTCACAAATTCTGGGATCAAGATATTATTGACCAACAATTGAAAAAATACAAGGACTTTTGTGAACAAATGCTAGCCTTGTCAAAGATTAGCTGATATTCAACATGCACATGCAGTAAGATTACAAGCATTGGTAACACCTTATCTGTTTCATACTTGGGCGTTTGATTTCATAGCCCTATCAACCCGCCATCTAGGGGCTACGCATGGATATTGGTGGGAACATAGTTGTTTACTAAATGGGCGGAAGCAGTGCCAGTTCGAACAGCTAATGGCCAAGTTGTGGCACGTTTTATGAAGGATAATATCATATGCCGATTTGGAGTGCTGAGACATTTTTTGACAGATAATGACACGCCTTTTATTGGACAAGAGGTACAACTGCTTACAGAGCATTATGGAATTGATCACATAAAGTCAACTCCTTATTATCCAAAAGGAAATAGGCAAGTTGAAGCGACTAATAAAGCGTTATTGAAAATCTTGAGTAAGATGGTTTTTGATGACCATAAATGTTGGGAGAGTGCATTGCCATTTGCTTTATTGGCTTATCGAACTTCACAAAAACAAGCTACTGGTTTTGCACCATTTACACTAGTTTATGGCTCTGAAGCAGTGCTTCCTACTGAAATGGTTGTATCATCAGCATGATTTGCTTTGGGAGAAATAGAAGGCGAAACAAGGCGATTAGAAGATTTGGAACATAGAGAAGAGAAAGAAGATCAAGCTCGTTTCAATTTTGTCAAGCATACTCTTCGAATCAAACATTCTTATGGAAAAGGAGTTAGACTCAAACATTTTAAGGAAGGCGATTTGGTATTAAAAGCGTCTGATCATATCAGACAAAATCGTACTGCTCCTAAATTTACGGAAAAATGGGAAGGACCTTTTCGTGTCAAGAAGGCGTATCATAGTGGCTATTGTTTGATTGAAGATGCAAAAAACGATCAAGAGTTGCCACCTGTAAATTTTAAATGGTTACGCTTATATTATGACTAATAAAGATCTTTGATTTTGTTACAGGAATGCATATTAATGGAATACAATAGGATAATGGAAGTGTCTCAAATAGCACATCTATTCAAGTTAGCCACAGAGAAATACCGTGCAATATTTTACTACAAATTTAGCCTTGCAAAGCCGCGAGATTTAACACGATCCATGCACTCTAAGCCGCGAGATTTAACAGGATCCGCGCACTCTAAACCGTGAGATTTAACATGATCCGCACACTCTAAGCCGTGAGATTTAACATGATCCACGCACTCTAAGCCATGAAATTTAACATGATCCACGCACTCTAAGCTGTGATATTTAACATGATCCACGCATTCAAAGCCGTGAGATTTAACATGATCCACGCAATTTAAGCTACGAGATTTAACATGATTCGTACACTCAAAGCCTCTATTTCATGGAAGGATTGTTCAAACAATGACTTCACCTGATTAAGATATATGATTTACATAAAACGTATGGAGGCGTATAGAGAAATCAACACTTGCCAACTCATATATGAAATAACTGTAAGTTTTACATCATTATGCATGTTGATATAATATTTACTCAATGCCAGTTGGTTATTTACTAGTAACAATCTAATTGAAGATTCAATTAATGAAATGTTACTAGATATCTGTATTACTAATGATTCAATTAAGTCATTATTGTTCTTACATTATTGTACTAGAGTACATGTCATAGTTAGGTATAGTGTAGAAGGGCAGAGGTATACAAAGAAAGCGAGAATTTTTTTTGCAGAGTAATCTGCCAACATCTCCTCAGGAAAACCGAAGCGCCCAACCCAAAATATCACTACACCTAACACCAACTTGTCCGCCACAACTTCACAAGGAAGTGAAGCACGGCGATGGTAGTGAGCAAGAAAGTAAAAAGCTTACTGCTAAAAAGAAGGCAATAAAAGCTCTCTTTTTGCAGAAACTCTTATAATTTAAGGGAAATCTATTATCTAAAGATTCTCTTTCGTTGAAAGGATATCTATTCAGTTTTAGAGAAAGAAAATCATTCGAATTATTCGTTTGAATATCAGGAGGTTTAACATGTTTCGAAGCCATTCACACAACGAAAGAAATAAAACTCAAAAGAAAAAGAATATATTAGTTAAAACCAAAGGCAAGGAAAAAGGAATGAATTACAGGGGCTATATATACACCTTTGTTTTAGACGGTGAAAGGACTGATAATAAATAAACCATCATAAATACTGTCAATTACATGGAAGCGTGCATGTGATGATAACCTAAGAAGTTGTATCGATTTACAATATCTGTAAAGATGATATTCTTGTAAATTGCATTATTCATGTCATAAATTCTGAAAGTTTAAAACGTGTAAGATAAGTTATGTCTAACACGTGGAAAGAAAAACAAATATGAACAACATGTGGAAAAAGAAGTAAATTTATGTGAAACAAGTGGAAGGACTTTATATTCATTCAAGATACGTGGAAAAAAGTTAGACAAACACATGGGATATAGATTTTAATAATATATTCAAGAAATATATTTCGCTCAGTTAGAAAGTAAAGCGATATATACATGTATAATATTATAAAATACTTCAAGGGAAAACAAGAAAAAACGCGTATGATTGGTTAAAGAAAGCGTTTATTAAAATCGTTTTACATGGGAAAATCTTATACATTCAAAGGCATGTCTGAACCTAGTTTTATGCCACTTAGGTTACAAGTGTCAATCTTAACCTTTAGAGCAGATTTTTTTTAGTGAATTTTACCTTGGATTTCTCAAGCTCAACAATTTGATGTTCCATCTTTGATATTTGATGTTTCATCTCTGATATTTTCTTATCTATTGCTTCGCCTTGGTGACGAATTTATGTCAAACGAGTACTCCACTTCAAAGAGTCTCGACACGCCACTGTTTTATCTATAATCGCAGATAGCCATCCCAAACTATTGATATTAACTTGTAGTTCTGCTATGATTTTTCTAAGTTTCACTTCTGAACGAACGGAGAATTCGCTTTGTTTACAATCTAAGGCATACAGTACATTACCCAATGCCCCTAGAAGATACAAGCATGTCCACGATGTTTTAGTCGCTATCTCTTCAAAAGTTTCTGAATGATGTTTTTTAGCAGCCTCAAGATAAGGAATGAAATTTTGAGAAATGCTAACACCTTGAAACACGCCTTCACCGAGGTTGGGTAAACTGTCTATATGCCATCCAAGTGGTGAAGTGCCAATGATCCCACTCGTATCGATTTCAGAAGTGACTAGAATAACAGAATCAGTGATGGCAACCACAATTGAGGGATGTTCTACTTCAAAATTTTGAACATCTCTATCTTCAGCCTCTTTTTCTTAAACTTCCAAGACTTCAAAAAGTGCATCCATTGTAGGCTCAACTATAAAGTGAAGAACTAATAGTTCAGCTTGAAGAGCAACATAAGTAAAGGAAGTATTTATAATACTTACCAGTTTCTTCAAAAGACAACTGTTTTGCCGACACATGTAGATGGCTGGTAGAAGGCAAAGACATTCTCCTTTCTCTACTATAGGTTGACTCACTACTATCAAAGGAATGATGGGAGATACCTGGATTCATACAAATATAAGTATGAGAAATTCCATGAAAAAAACCAAAAATAGAAAAGGAAAAGAAATAAATTTACCTGTGACAAAGGAATACTTGATCTTGAGCTAGGGGCTTGGACCGAGCTCAAAGATATTAAAGGTAAATATAGGAGGAGGAGTAAAAACGAGAATGTGAGACAATGGGCTATGAGGAAATGGAGTAACAGAAGGTGTTTGAGGAAGGGGTGAATGTATAGGAGAACTTTGATTAGAATTATGAGAAGGAGGAGAAGAAGAAACAATAGATGTAACATGAATATTGGGTTAAGAAGCCAGAATCAACAAGCCAGAAAATAACAGTATGTAAAATAAAGCGCAACTTACAATTTCTTCCAAAGGACCTTCAGACAACAAGCCAAAATCAGGTACTACTACAATCGCTTTGTGAATCTGATTACTACCCTACAAATGTCAAAAGTAATCAAATGAGCAACAAATAGTTCTACGAAATTTAAGTACAAAATTGAATACATGGCTGTGACTAGAAGAAGTCACTGATTGGTCTCGAGGATGTTTACGCCAAAGTTGAAGAGGTTCGGGGAGAAGTGCCTCTGAGTCAGAATTAGTTTGGATATTTTCAACGGGAGCAAAAGGAATTGGTGAAGATTTTCTTTTGATGGACAAAGTAGCGGCCTTACTGGTACCTTCCCCAGGCTGAAGTTTATGTTTTCGCTTGACTGGAGGAGGTTTAGTAGATGGAGTGGCGCCTTTCGTTGTTTTTGTCCTAGCTGAACGTGCCTTACGCTTTGGACCCTGAGGTGCTATGTCTTGATCAGTAGAGGAGGTCTTTGACTTATTACCTAAGCCCGTGCATTTCAATGATATATCATTTACATACACTAACACAGTTTGTAGGGATTACTGCGTGTCACCATAATTGACCTTAAAGCACCAAGATTATCTGTCCACCATTTCGCCCAATGTGCTGATAATTTGCCGTTGCGTTGCGATGAGATAATCTTAAATGAAGAAGTTATATCATGAATAGAGAAAAAGGACAAATAAAATCCCTAATCCATAACTTCTTTACCTGATGGCGCTAGAAGATGATTAGCTACCTGATCAAATCCTAGTTGACGAGCAACACGCTGAGGGTAATAAGACATTGGCTGAAATTCACTACCATATTCTTGAAGGGTAGAAGATTATGTGAATGACAATAAGTGGCCTTCATACGTAATGAAAGCCCATTCCAAATCCTTGTCTGCCAATTCTACCACAGGATCTCTTAGTTGAATATCTTTACTTCTAGCCTCAACAAGGCGGAAAAGAATAATGGAAGAAGGCATTCTAACATAAGGACGAAATACGAAATTGGATTCTTTGTCAAAAATTTCTTCAAAATCAAATCTCCTAATTTCTTTGGATGCCCAGTCCAACTGCATCCTCGACGACGTGGTACAGCTAGAGAATTTCTCTTAGGAGCATACAGTGGAAATCTTTCCCAAAGAAACATCTGAAGAAATGCTAAGGGAGCGAAACATACATGAGTATAGCGTCTCATGCTTCGCTGAATATCAATTACATAGCGATCCAATCTCACATACAAGTTTCCTAAGAAATATGACCCAAGAGGAAATCTGTCGCGTTTTGTCAAACGCAAAGCTAAAAATTAGGCGTTTGTGTATTCCGTCATGTGGAT
>JAYMTB010001154.1:0-11547 GCA_036897585.1 Francoa sonchifolia
ATCGAAGTCAGCGTACAGTAAAGTAATAGAAATTGATCGTCTCCGATCTCCGATTGAACGAAGGCTGGACATGGTAGTTGTTGATGCGTCGGAGAATGCCGTTACGGTGGGCTGCCGGAAGTTGAATATAAATGGGCTGAAACTGTGTAAAAAGGCCCATCAAATGGGCGAATTAAGTTTTTTGGTAAGTCCATTAACTATCTGGCCCAAACGGAAAACTTGCTATAAATTTCTTTTTAATATGTTTTTTCTTTTTAATTAATTTTTATTTATTATTGTATTAAAAACTACAGTGCAAACAATTTTATCTTATTTATTTATTTTTCAATTATTATTAAATTGAACTTAAATATTTATGCCTTGGGTACAGGTGACAAATAAGAAAATAACAAAATAACAAAATGAATTTCTATTATTAAAGCTTTTTTTTTTTTTTTTTGTAGAATTGGCATTTGGTAAAAACAAAAATTCCAAGTTAATGGATTATTTTTTTATTTTTTATTTTGCTTTTTAAAATCAGGAATAGATGTTTTTAAAAGTTTTTTTTCTTTTTATTACACAGTTAAATTTATTTCAATTTCTAATAGTATTTAAAATGGTCAATTTACTCAAAATAACCACTTTAATTAATTGTTTACCTAATACCTGATACTAAAAAATTAACTTTTATTTTTTATTTAATCCTGTACCAATATAAAACGATTTTTAAAAACAGTTTTTAAAAGTTACATTAATATCAAACTAGTTATAAATACTCATTCACTCACCATCAATCAATCTATCAAGCTAGATTGTCACCGTATACACAACATCACAAAAATAATTTTTTTGTATTTAAAAATCACAAAACTGAGAAATTAATTTGGCGTCAATTTAAAATTAAAAAAATTTAGAACGCTCTACTTAGATAAAATGTAAATTAGTTATTATAACCATTTACATATTCACTACATCCCTCAATATATTTTATGATGGAGTGTTTTTATGATTATCATTTTGGATCACATTCTAGATTAATGAATTCAGGCTAGCTAATGAAATGTCTAGTTTAATTTAATATCGTCTCATCACTGGTCTTACTATTAAATCCCTTTTCTCCCACATCACACTTCAGAAGGCATCATTCTTATTCAGAAAAAGTATGCTTTCAAATCTCCTTAATCCAAAATAGCTAAAAAAAAAATTTAAAAAAATGTCATTTTCAGACACACTACAAATAAAATGATATTTAATAATAAACACAAACTGCTAGTAAATCTCATCAAACTAACGTTATAAGCTCTAAGAAGTTTTACCGACTTTTATAAAATGTTAGATAAAATTAAATTAGTATAAAATTTTACTATCGGATTTATGACTATTAGTATTAGATTTAAATTATTCTAATGGAAAACTCATTTATAGCGTTAGTATAAATATGTTTTTGTAAATATTTATAGAAAAAATAATAACAGTTTATGGAAGTCATAGTAAAATTTCAGTTTTTATTAACGGATATTAAATTTCATTAGTACAAATATATTTTATTAACGAAATACTGTCTATTAGTACATGAATCTTTTTTTAGTGACAAGTAGGGACCTGTAGCTCAGAAAATTAGAGCACGTAGCTACGAACCCTGATATGTTAGGGGTTCAAACCCCTTGTTGCCTACAACTAGCCCAAAAGGAAATAATCTCTTTTATCTCCGACAAAAGAAGAAAATTATAACCGGAATAGCAGGCCAGACTAGTATTTTGATTGATACAATGCAATCGAAAAACAAGCGAATAAGAGTTCAATTTAATAGAGTAAAGTAAGAATACTATAATTTATTAATTTTTAGAGCCAAGACTCTATGGGATAGCTCAAAAAAACAAAAAACAAAAAATAAAATTGCATATGTGCCTAAATAGTGATAATCAAAACCATATATATCATCCAAATGATCCAAACCCCACCAAACCCTAAAGATCTAAAAATAAACATCAATCAAATCAACCCAAAAAATAATTTAAAAAAAAAAAACATGAAAGAGTCAATTCTTCCATCATTCTAATCAAGATTAAATTACAGGTATATATTCAAGAACTTGACCATCTATCATAATCATAATCTTCTCACCCATTTTCCATTATTACCCAATTATACATTCCTAATTTGTCTTTCACCAATACTTCCAAATTTTGTTCATGTTTGATAATGAAATATGAAACATGATAAATTGGCTAAGGGATCTTCATCTTACTTTCAATTCCATCTTTCTATGGAAAAGTACTTGTTAACTATATAAATTTAAAAATGGTTACTGGCTGTGATCAATTGATGAATAGAAGTGAACTGTGGATTGTTTGGGAAAGCATTGGCATTTTGTGGTTTGGGTTTTTTATAAAAATTGTAATCTTTGTGAGAAAAATGATAAAATAATGTTTATGATAAATGTGAGAGAAATGAACTTAGATGTAAAATTTGTCACATTATAATATAAAAATCATTGAAAATGTTTATATTATTTTTCATGCATTTTATTTGATATGACTTGATATGATGTAAGATTTGACAGTATTTTACTATAGCGACTTAGTAATTAAAAATATTAAAATACAAAATTTTTTATTTTTTTAAATGACTGGTTCAAAGGGGGAATAAACAATTTTGAAAAAAATAATAATATGCTAATCTCAAATTAAATTATGCACGTTTCAAACTGATTTATTGTGAATGGGAATATTAATATATAGCTTAAAAAATGTCACCTTTTTTTTCATATCACATGCATAATAGTATCACATATAAAAACATTTATAGTTCCACTTTTCTCATAGTCCAAATCTTCATTTTAGTTTATTAATATTCATCCTAAAACCCTTTACGTAGAATTCGAAAAAAAAAAAAATTAATTTTTGTAATTTTATTAATAATCGGAAAATCACCTCTATCTCTAATGAGATTCAAATCAGAAACCATAATATGACAACCACAGACTCAGCCACTGGGCTAGCTTGTTAGAATTTAAAACCTAAAAGCTCTTTGTTGATAGAGAAATGTAAGTTTGATTTAAAACCTGATAGGGTTCCTAAATCTAGACAAAGTATGAAGCCAAGTGTGAGAGTGAATATTTTGCATACCAACATATATACAAAGATTTAACCATTCATAAAACTTGACAGAGTATATGCTTATTGGGAACATAACAAAAGTATAGAGAAAATGAGTTTACTATACATTACTTTGAGGCATCCATCCATGGAAATCTGCCATGAAAATAGGCCTCCTTATGTGCTTTTCATTGTGCCCATCTATCATTTCACTATATATATAGTACTATCACTTATTTTTTTCGAATAATTTTTAACACTTTCGTGATTAAGATGGATTGAATTAGTATCTGAATTAGAGGTGTGTCTATATCGTGATTTCATATTCGAATTTTATTGATTCAATAATTACAATTCAATAAGATTAATGAATACTCTAATACACACTTATATGAATGATTTTTTTTTCCATAGTTGCAATTATCCATTTGCAAGGACTACCTCCTGTAGCAAGAGTAATACCTACTAAAAATGTTTCGATTGTTTGCAAATTGTCAATTTTGGTTTTAGTCACCAAGAGTCTTCGTAACTCTAACAAATCACTAAAGATTATCTGAAATTAGCTCTCATATTAATACTTTTAACATATATTTTATCAATCTTGACAAGTTAATATAATCCATAAAATACTGAAAACAGTGTATATATATTACTATAATAATATATGTGTATAATATTGGAATCAGTTGATTCAACCAATAAATTTTTCTGATATTATACTAAACAGTTTGTGATCAAATTTCATCTACACTAGTGAATTCAAAGTGCAGACTACTCATTATCACTCTTGTATATTCAATGAAATAAAATATAATACAAATTTTCTGATACGCGAAATAAGATCAATATTTTGAAAAAATAATTACGAGAAAGCTGAATTATCGCGATATTAACATCAAATATAACTTCTTCTTTTTTGCAGCTATATTAGCATCTAATCTTGTAAAAATAATGGGCTACAAGGTTACTTAGTTTAAGGAGAAGTACACCCACTAAACAAAATTAAAAGAAGCACCTGAAAAAGGCTACTATTTTTTAAATTGAAAATTTCCTCATTTATCTATCATACTTTTGTATTTTATTTAGCAAAACAAACTTTTTCATCTTTTTCTCTTTAATAATGTTGTTTTATGATTGGACTCAATACAATAATCATTTTTATTGCCTAATTTATGCTTATTCATTTGGAAACTTGTTGGAACCATGTTGCATCATAGTTTTAATTTATGAGTCAAAAGAAAAAAAATTAATCATTTAATTGAAACAGATCAATATTAAGTACTTATAACTTGAATTGATTCATTTTATTAAACAACATTACTCAAACTATTTCAATAGTCTTTGAATTATTTATTGACACATAAAGTTGGAAAAATATATTTAGCATTGCATTAGTATAAAATTGTATACATATAATAATACTACAAAGTAGAATTGACGGAAAAAGAAAAGAAAAAAACAAATTCTCGTCTTTAGCTCCTTAAATAAAAAAGTGTAATATCTAATAAAACTATATTTACGATTAATTTTGAGAGTATATTTCACGAAATCTTATAGGATTTTTCACGAAAATTTTCTAAAATTCACATGAACCAACCTGAATGCATGTGTAGAATGAAATCTATAGAGAAATCTTGGGATGGAGTGAAGCAACAATGATTATTACTTGGTGTACAAACTAGGCATAAAAACAAAATTTCAACATTTTTACAAACTTTGATATTAAGATTCTCTTGGCCTGACACTACCAACCTTTAACAGTTCTGAATCAATGCTGCACTCAATTCAATTGAATAAAAGAAAACACATCAAGAACTAATTAAACAGATTATTTGTCATCCCCTGCAAATTCCTGGTTGATCTTCACAAACTGCAATCATTGAAGCTGAATAAAACCCAACTTCACTTAATGTTTTTCGAGATTGAAAAACTTGCTGGGATTTCTTGCAATGTGCTATTGCTCCTTGAATTGAACTCTCCATTTCTGAATTTGAACTGTTACTTCTTCTCAGAATCTGTAAATCATGACTCAAGTTATTTGAAGATGACGATGAAGATGATGTACATGACCCAGATGATGAACAAAATGACGGTGAAGATTTATTCATTGAATGTCGTTTAGTAGGCATAGAGAATGATCTTCTATGGTGGCTGTCATTATTCTCTGTTTTTGACCTTTGGTGTTTGTCAAATTGAATTTTTCCAAATGGGTTTTTCTTGGATGTCATTTTGGTTTCGGATTTTCCAAACAGAGATTTTATGTAAGCTCTTGAAGCTTTTAGCTTGGAGCCAAGTGATGATTCCTTGATCAGATTAAGCTTTTTGATCCAAGATTTTTTAGGGTTTTCACCGTCAAGCCTGTTGCTTAATTCAATCGAAAAATCAAATAAGCATTCCTCGGAATTCATCTCTCTACTCATCCTACAAGATTCAGAAGGTGAAATGTTGCAGGATGTAAATGGGGTATTAACAGTTGAGGGTGTCAAGGAGATTAATGGAGTACTATAAAACTCATCAAAACCATCATTTCTAGTGTCAAAAACAGAATTTGAATTCTGAAGAAGTTTTTCGACCATTTGTAAACGAGGAGGAAGATGAAGAGGAAGAAGTTTTCCTTTATAGAAAAGTTCATCAGCCGGGGAAGTTGAAAGTTCTTTATGGTGAAAATTTGAAGACATTTGGAACTCAAATGGGTGTGAAGGAGAACTTATGGCTATGGAAGAGCAGAAAAACATGGAGTTTGAAGTGATTTCCATGTCAATGTAATCATCATCTCCATTGTCGAATGAGTGAAGGTTTGAAGCCATTTTCATGGAGTTTTTGGTGAATTGAGAGAAAGGAATTGAGACTCTTTAAAAGGGATTGAAGAATGACAAGTTATGGACAGTAAACAACTGTATTGTAAAGTTTTGAAAGCTTCCAAATATAAAATTCAGAGCTTTTCCTATTGGTTCGAAACTGACCTATGTATGTCTTTTCTTTTTTCGATGAATTGTTATAGGAATTATGATTTATGAGGCTTGTTTTTTCTTAAAATAGAGAGAGGGTTTATATTAGAATTATTGATGATTTATGAAAGTGGATAATGAAGAAATAGTATTATCTTAGATATGGTGGTGGTTCATGATTTTTAATGAGCAAGTGTAGTTGACATCAACAACAGCTGCCCATATCCAAGTTCAGTCTTCCCATTATACCTAGAGATAAAAGATTTCAAGAGTGACATTGTAATCTCCGATCCCATGTGATAAGTGATTTATAAAAGAAATTTCCAACTTCCAAATAACATGTGCTCAAGTATTTTGAGACAATGGAGGTCATTGTCCAATCTAAAGGTTGCACGTGATAGTTGGTTGGACTGGTGTCATAAGTGCGACTGTCATAAGTTATTCATATCATTAGGTCTTCCTACTACCAAATAACTTAGTCTTAAGCATTTTAAGGTAGTGAAGCCAACAAGTTGTTGGAGACAGTTGATTAGACACGGATTATTAAAAATAATATAAGATGAGTTACCCATGTTGTAGAATGAAAACTAAGTGCTATATCACAAAGCCGGTGGGAGCCACCTCTAAAAATCCTACACGCTACATTTCAAAGCCAGTAGGATCGACAATAAGTGCGACCCGGATCGTTACAGACATGAAATTAGAATGGACATAAACTCAGAATCACTTAAAATGTAACTCAACCCAATACACCTATAACCATTTTCCAATATTTAAACCTAGGTACTGGGTATATAAGTCTTTGATATTGAGTAATTAAATGCTTAAATTTTGAGAATCCAACACATGTATCAATACATAGTTTATTATTTGCATTTTCACTCTCTCACAATATAATAATTATTAGCCATAACTTACAAAAAGTCTCGAGAAAAAGTTCGATTATGTTCAATAGAATATTACATGATAGAACTAAGGACTCACTTTACCTTGTTTTACTACCTTTACTTGTTTCCTGGAATTATATGAATTAAATATGAGTATGTCTCTCAGTTATTAACCTTTTTCTTCGAAAGTTTTTTCTAGACCCATCTCTCTTGCCCTTTGGATTACACCTTAGGCTAACCCCTTAAAACCTGAGTCAATTAAACAATAGTTCTGTAAATTATATCAATCAAGCTAAACTAAGATGATATCGAAAATCAAATATCAGAGAGAGAAAGAGAGACTGTGTTGTCTACTTCAGTGATAAACAACAATACAGTAACAGACATTTGATGGTGGGGAAGGACTTATGGATGAATGGACCGGGAAATTCTGAGAATTTTGTTTGTCATTCTCTATAAGAGACTCTACACGGCTTAGCTAGTCTATCGTAATTACTTTAACAACCAACAAATACTAGAAAACTTCAACTACTATTATTTCTTTGGATGTCTTTGTATGTCTTTCTAAGAATGTTCAAGGCATCATCCTTTGTGTACTTTATGACTTAAGGGTGCGTATCGACAGTGCATAGCAATGGACAAAAATTGTTTGGATAGATAGTGCAGAAACTACGGATTCAAGATACTTATAAAAATGTTCAATGCTAAAACCCTATCAAAATGATTTGCACCCAATAATAATGAATGAAATGACAAATAGGCAAGGACAAGTAAATGATAAAATCATATGAAGTTGTTTAGTTACCTTTGACGTAAACTGAACAGTGTTTTTGCTGACACGGCAAAGACGCGCAATATCATTGATGAAGGACCCGCCACCTCAGCAAATCAGGATAAAATGTCTGATTGGTTCACGTATCAATAAGTTCAGCATATCAAGTTGATTGTGGGGCTACGTTGCCCGGTATTGAAGGAGCACAAACAAGAGTACAATATAGCCATAGCAGCTAAACAGTTTGAAGCAAAGGATTAAGGTAGTCAATTTAGAAAGTACCTTTTGAGAGACTTGCAGTCCCAGCCCACTAAGTTATGTGCCCTTGCATTGCAAGCACAGAAGGCCCTGCAAAATGATGGTGCTATTCAAAAGATTGAATAATTCTGACAAGAAAAATTTAAAAATAATTTGGACTTCAGTATGAGGAAGACATGAACCCTTTTCATTGCATCGGTCTAACCTTTTGTTGCGACTTTTGCAGCCATTGTTTGAATGAACAGTGTCATGTTGCTGAACAATTCCAACTCTTGATCCTTATCTACATTAAATGAAAGTAGCACCAAGAAACAAATTCACAGAAACAAGCATTTTTTTTGTCCAGAAATTACATCCAACACCGTTTTATTTTTCATTACATACATTTATACGATACAACCAAATTTCATATTACAATCTACAGGTTCAAGAATTTACAGAAAATTTAATATGTTGGTTGACATCCAATTTTACAAATAAAAGCTTCTGATCTAAAACACAGCTTTTGCGGATGTCATATACACATTATACATTAAATTTATGAAAATGCAATACTGTTGGTCTATTTGATTGGTTCGGAATTGTCAGTTCTCATTCACTTTCGAGTTCATCAAACTCCCAACAATTAATCTCCTCAGTCGAGTAGTCTGGTCCATCCTTCCCAAACTCTGACTCCAGTTTTTCTAGTTCTTCTTCAGGGTTCAGCTCGCCTTCTGCCTTAATTGCATCCGACTCTGGGTGATCGTTTTTCTTTGCTTTTACAGTTTCAGTAGAAGGGATTGAAGGATGGGAAGAACTTTCCTGTAGCTTCTCACTAGATTGAGTTTGTGCCCTCGGTGTTGGAGTATCATGTAGCTTCTCGGTATATTGAGTTTCTGCCTCTGGTGTTGGAATCTCCATTTCTAGATTTGGCCTTTCAATGGATTCAAATTTCGCTCTTAACTTTTCAAGATCATCAAATAGCTCCTTAACTCTTGGATCATCCTTCCTGAATTAAGGGAAGCCAGCATATTTCATTTTATTAAAAGTATAATACACAAATTGACTAAAATAGTGTGTAAGGATATTTTTTAAAGATAAAACCAGAAAAGACACCTGGAATTCACTTGCGCATAAAATTTCTTTTTCATGTTATCCACAACACTGAAGGTGACTTCAATCTGAAAGAGGACAACAACAGTAGTGTCATTACATCAATTAATGGAGTTTAGCAAATCAACGAGATTAATTACATTGATCATATGCCACAAGGAAAATTTTAGCGAAAAATCCATGCAAAAATGGGAAACCAGTAGCAGTAAAAAATAATTTTGTTAAGAAACCATGGAAACAATGCTTAAATTCACCAAAATGCGTAATCAATAGAATAGGAAGTTGTAAATTCCATGATGCATTATTAGAGAAAATCACCATCCTTGAAGAGAAGACAAGAAAAGGGGTTTTGTCAAGATGTTAGTTTCTGTATGGCCAAATAAAATCTGAAACAAAGTCAAGGTAACGTTGAAATGGACCTCAAGTAGAATCCAAAAGGTACAAAATTCACACACCTTGGCTTCATAGTCTAAATATTCCTCCTCAAGATTTCTCTTTGGGTTTAACTCTTTGGCATCCTCATTATCCAATTTTGATGCCATCTCTGACCTGTTTAACATATAAGGAGGAAAGAATAATAATTACAAATGGATCAAAATAGGTCAGAAGCATTTCAGCACAAGAAATAGGCAATATTACCTTTCGCTCAAATTCTTTAGATTCTCCGCAAATTTCCCTATGCAGCTGATAGCAGGCCCCAACTCTTTCTGCATAAAAGTAGAAGGTAGTATCCGAATAAGTTTATTCATTGTGATGTTTCGTTTCGTTTCTCCAAGTGTTTTCCAACAAAGAAATTTACCTTGTAAGTAGAGAGGAGATGAATGGCCAAGTTCACAAAACGTTCTCCATGTTTCTCCAATTCCTCACTTGACAAGAAAAGAAGCAATCAGTATCAACATAAAAACAAAGAATACTAAGTAGAGGTGTGGTGCATAAGACACAATATGTAGAAAAATTTACAGTACTTCCTCCGGGCAGAGAATTTAAAAGATGTAACAATGATAATCTGCTAACATAATGAGGTTGAAGCACATACTTGATCTGCTTCTCCTTGCTTTCTGTGTATGAGCATTGGATAACCCAAGTATCTTCCAGAAAATAAATCCATTTATTGAGAACATCTGCTTCTACCATACATGAGGCAACAGATTTTGACAACTCATCCTCCTATAATCCAACAAGTAACATAAAATTTTATTTCCGATTAAACCAATAACCCAAGGGGTCAGAAGTGTTTGAATGGAACATAACTTCTGAAATTTCCCATTAGAACTCCAAAAGAAACAGGACTAAATGCCACACCTTTGTTTTCAAGTGAGCAACAATCTGATTGTTAGCCTCATCAAACTGGTCCCTCTCCTCCTTTGTATTTTGCAGGCGTGCATGAGCAGCAGCTAAGGAGGTATTAACCTACAACATATGAGCAGGGTCGATAACTTCGGAATCAACAAAAAAAAAAAGTAAAACAACACAACTGCATTGAGAAAGTGCTCTTATAAATTGTAGATTAATCATTGTCAATAATTTACAAGCAAACTTCTTCAGAAACAAATAATATCAAGTAATGTGGGCTGTAATCGTAGGGCTGTTTTATGAATTTACTAATACAGAGTCTACAGACCCTAAGTTGACAACATTATTCATGATGTTGAAGAAACTTTAAAGTAAAGGACTAGTTCATTAACTGGAAACTGCAGAAATAAAATTTAGAGAAATATTTTGATCTTAGGCAAGACACTAATTTTTTTTATAAAAGAAAAAAGTGTTGAACTACAGATTGATTCAAAAGCTTAAGCTATTAGGTAATGGGCTCTATATGTATATCTAACACTCCCCCTCACGTGAAAGCCGGAAATTTTCTTCGGCTTGAAACGTGGACCAATACTTAGCCTTACTTTGAGGTTGGTCACACCAAACAGAATGAGTGGCAAATTGGAGATAAATTGCGGCAGCGAAGGTTCGAACTCAGGACCTCTTGCTCTGATACCATTTTGAACTACCGATTGACCCAAAAACTTAAGCTATTAGGTAATGGGCTCAATATGTATATCTAACAAAATGAAAATCAAAGCTCAGCAATGTCACAAAGAGGCAAAAGAAAAATCTGTTATTAAGATAACACGTCACATAATCAGAGTCTCCAACAGAACCATAGACACAACAACTTGGTAGTGAGTGATTATAATGGTCAATAGAACAATACAAAAATTAAAGCTACATTCATACAAATTATAGATTGAATATTGAAGGAATGTGTCTTCGTGTAAATTTAAATTTCAAATATTTCACTGTAACAACCAAAGAAAGAAAATCAAGATATATAAACCTTTTTCAATTCAGCTTCAAGTTCACCTCTTTGTTTCTCAAGTTTTGCAATCTCAGCTGCTAATTCCTGAAAAAAAATTATGTAGAAAACAAATGGAACATCAAACACATGTACAACATGAATGTACTGAAGTGTTAATCACATGTTCACAAAGTTTAGGGAGATCAATAAAAACATTTTATCCTTT
>JAYMTB010001155.1:0-11547 GCA_036897585.1 Francoa sonchifolia
ACTTCGTGATCGTCGTCATCCGTTTCGCACTTCTGCAGTGTTTGGTTCTTGCTTTTGTGCGGAAGTTGCGATTGAAATGAGTATCAGCTAGGGGTGGTGTTTGCTATTGTTTCTGTTGTTTGGCGTTTAGGGAATCGAGTATGACGCAGCCAGGTAAGGACGTGATTTTTCGTATGAGTTGTTTTCTACTATACTAGCTATAGTTTGTGTGATTAAGAAGATTATAGTGAAGGATCTGGAGATTGTTCAGTGATCACATGTTTTTTCACCGACAATTTTGCTTGGTTCCAGTTGACCATTTACCTTCGCTAATAGACAGTTTTAATGATCACTTTAGAGTAATATTTGGAAGTTAGGTTAAAATCCTGAGGATTCTGGAGAAGAATATTGAATTTGTATATGTTTAGTGGACAATAACGATGTAGAATGTTTTACTATATATATAGCATGTAGGTAGGTATGTATGTATGTATGTATGTGCCTGCTGATCATAACAGGAGCAGCTTTCTGTTTCATAAGGTGGCTTTGTTGTGTAGTTGATATTTAAACAAAATAGGAGAAATTTTTTCCTGGTTAACTCATGAACCAGTCACTGTTTTTTTGTGACTTTCATCACTGCTGGATATAATTATACTATTCCACTGTAGCACCTTCGTGTTCCACGTTCCATGTAATATTGCATCGTAATGCTACTAATCGCAATGTAAACCAAAAGTTGTGGTGCTCCCTTACTGTTACAATCTTGTGGATATTCTGTATTATGAATATTTTTTGGCTGCTTTAGACTTATCTTAAGTGTTGATTTTATGTTTATTTCTTGGTGGAAATAGACTGAAACTATTTTTAGGTACTTGTTTCATTTATTTAGATTTGTATCTAATACCAATCTTTTCCGAAGGAATTTTCTGGTAGTTATTATCAGCCAGCGTCTTTGGTTATTGCCTAGATGCAACCATCTGCTCGGATAGTCTTTTGACAAGTATATGATTTTTCTTAATATAGCAAGGCTTGGTTTGACCACTAATTTCAGCTTGTTTGTTGTTCATCCTTCAAAACATGCAGTAACCTAGGATCAAAACCCTTAATCCAAACACATAATTTTTTCAGCGAAAGTGTTGACCAGATTCTTTCTCAGGATATGATATTAATGTACTATATCAAGAAGTTCAGACCCGCTGGCTGAAGCCTGCAGAAGTGCTCTTCATCTTACAGAATCATGAGAAGTACCAGCTCACCAATGAGCCTCCTCAAAGACCTACTGGTAAGCTTCATACTCTTTATCTAATGGAAACAATTCATTTAAAGTCATATCTTTTTTTTTTTTCTGGTCTACTACCTGGTGTATATCTTGTTTCCATACAGCACTGACTGAATTCATCAACAGGTGGATCTTTGTTTCTTTTTAACAAGAGGATCCTTCGGTTCTTTCGCAGAGATGGTCATAATTGGCGTAAGAAAAAGGATGGAAGGACAGTTGGGGAAGCACACGAGCGACTTAAGGTTATTTAAAGACGTGTAATCAGCTATACTTATAAGTCTTCCATTAGTTATAGGCTAGTCCTCAGCCTGAGAGTTGACAGTATATTTCTTTGGAAATTGGATAGGTTGGAAATGTTGAAGCCTTAAATTGTTATTATGCACATGGAGAGGACAACCCCAATTTTCAGAGGCGTAGCTATTGGATCCTTGATCCGTGAGTATGCTGCATGTTTATCTTATACTGCTTAGGCTTATGAGAGAACTGGTCACAGACATTGGAATGATAGTGTTTTGGATTTACTTTTTCATGGGATTATAAGAAATATATAATAACATTGGCTACACAACCTACACCGTAAGACTCCATTATAAACCCCAATGGGTTGGCCTAGTGGCTAAGGTAGGGGTTTTCAACATTGTGGTCTCAGGTTCGAATCTCATTGAGGCCAGGGGTGATTTCCCGATTATTAACAAAAAAAAAAAAAAAGACTCCATTATATGTTTTCACGTTTTTCTTTTCTTGATAGGGCATATGAGCACATTGTTCTCGTTCATTACAGAGACATAAGTGAGGTGAGTTATTATTCTTTATCTTTATATATAACATTGTGAGGTGAGTTTTCAGAAAGATTGTAACATAGCCAGATATGATAATTATACACTTCACCCTTTTTAATAACCTTAACTTACTAAATTGCTATCTTTTGTCTCACCTTCATGCCTGTTCTTGTCCGACATACAACATTAAGTCTTTCGAGTTATGTTTTCTATGTGCTGAATTTTAATGCTGGTCTTCCAGGCATCACATTCTGTCCTTTTGGACCTATATTGCAAGTGATCTTAAGGGTCTGAGCCTGAAATGTCACCCTTCCTAGTAACCACTTTTACTCCTTAGAGTTGTGGGGAGCAACAGTATACCTATATCCATGTTTGGGGGTGAGGGGGGAATCCGCTTCTTGCTAGCAGTTACAAGCCATCTAGATCATTATCGCATGAACATGATTCACTAACTTATCACTTATGCATCCCCCTGTGCGCATTTTTAATATAGTTTTCCATCTAGTACGTAATTGTCTTGGAGGCACACTCTTCTTTACATTTGATTGCAGTTGCATTTGCTGTTTCAAATTTTTAGTTTCCAAATTATAATCACGGGTTTATTCATGTGTTGTAGAGAAAGTCAAGTTTTGAATCCATTCCACAGTTATCCCCGGATTCCTCTACTTTCAGTCAGAGTCCCAGCTCTAACACTACTCAAAATCTAGGCTCTATCTTCGATGAATTATATGAAACATATCAGAATCTATCTAGTCCAGGGTCTGCAGAAGTTAGTTCTGATACAGTCATAAGTAATTATAATGAGATAAAGCACTTGGAGGGGGTTGATAGAACAGGCAAAAATAGCAGTTCAACTGAGCTTGAGGTTAGTGAAGCTCTGCGAAGACTTGAGGTGCAGTTAAGTTTAAATGATGAAAGCATCAAAGACTTTGGTCCATTCATTATTCAGGGTGAGAATTTAAATGATTTGGGATCTCTGGATTTCGAAAGGGAAATCTCTGGGCAAGAACAATATGCAGCTTTACTGCATGGATCTGAATATACTACATGTGATCAGTTATATAGTGGACATGCCATTAAACAAAACGATTCAAGTGACCTTCTGCTTCTTCAGCTAGCAGGTTTGTGTTTGTGTCATTTGTGTGGCAATCAAATCTGTAAAAAGGCACTTGTTTGTGTCATTTCAATTATATTCTTATAGGTTTAGCTCTATTAAATTTACATCATAACACCTGGATTTTTCACAAGGGACAGAACATCCTACCCCAAATACTTATCAAAGTAACAGGCGAAAGTCATAGTTCCAGTAAATTATGTATGTGTCCAGCTTTTGTCAGTCAACTAACATTCAAATATAAAATTTATCAGAGTTAAAAGGCCAAATAAGTGCTTCCTAGCTTTTGAAGATTGCCTACCCAAAAGTATTAAGCCCATGTTTTTGGCGTATTTCATAAACTCCTATGAATCGTATATAAAGAAGAAAAATAGCAAATCACAAGCACATTCCTTGGAGAATATTATTTCCTTTCTTTTGGATTATAGGTATAGAAGAAAACATTAAGCCTCTTTATGAAAAGAATGGACAAAAACTATTCAGCCCGAGAATCACTATGGACACCTGGAGAAAACTTGCAGTCAAACTTACATGTGCACAATTAGTTTCAAAGACATCCATAGATTAACATCATTGCTTAGTTTCAAATTTGAAGAATTGTTGGGGACATTCATTGGAGCACCTTGATAATCTCTGTTAGTGGTTGCATTATACTATGGATTTCCTGACTAACACTATTTCTTAGCTAACTATGACGTCGATCAATAATATTCAGCATGAGGGTTTATAAGTAGTAAGAAGCTTTTGCCCCCAAATGGAGAGTTTGCGTGAGCATCCCATGTTCGCTAGTGTACTTTGTGCCATGTTTCTTGTTTTCTCTAGTCATGTATTATTATTGTAAAATAACAAGAAGCAAAAGTTTCTAATGATCCACTTTTGTAGGTGACAATGAAAAACATCATCAATCACTAGAACATGAATATGCAGTAGAAAGTAAAGAATCTTTACCATGGAAAGAGATGCTGGAGTCATACAATAATTCATCAGGTGTTGGGGCCCAGGAGAGATACATGTTGGATGAACATGTGAGAAATAATACCATATTTTTATTGTTCACATTTGTGATATCCTCTTATATTCAATCTACTCAGATACATTCCCTGCAGGACAGTTTTCTTCTACAAATTATGAATGTCTTTCCTTGGTTAATGTTTAGATTTAGTGACTTAGCAGTTTTGATGAAATGGGGGTTGGAATCCAAGCATCCAGTACCAGACTTGTGTGACTACAACGTAGCGGTGGTGGTGTCTTCCTTCTACAATGTAGCTTAACTATGTGTTTGTAGAGCTCAATTATGTGTCTTGACGATTACTTTTGTAATTGTTGTGAGTGAATATAGGTTGTAAGGGACCAGGATTACATTTCATTGCACCATGAATAATATAGGGAAGTAGGCATGAGAAATTGAGAAAGATATAGTGGGTGTAGATTTTTCCAGATATTCTTACTATATTTATTCGTTTATCCAAAAAATTGTTGCATTTTATGTAAGTAAGCAATCTTATTTTGTTCACATTGTCCATACAGCAGAAAACACTATTATCTTCTGCAAAGAGTGAACCAGCTGAAGAGAAGGAATACTTTCAGTGGTCGAATTTAGATGGAAGCAATGTTGGAAACTGTATGATTTCTCTTAGCCTTAATAGTAATAAACAACTCAGCTTTCAGCATCTATTTACCATTCATCAAGTTCTAACAAATCTCATTGTTTTGTAGCTTCAGTGCTCCTGCCTCAAGATGTTGAAAACTTCAATTTTTCGACATATCCTCCTCTAGTAGGAGCTCCTAAGACTAACCCAAACTACTATACAATGTTGTTTGACGAAGTCCAGATTGGCATACCTTTTGAAGCGGATCCAAGTTTGACTATTGCATACAAACAGAAATATACAATTCAGGAAATATCCCCAGAATGGGGTTATGCCAGCGAGGCTACAAAGGTATGTGGAATGGGAAGATGATACATCTTTCCTTTCAAAAATTTGTTGTGCATTTTACATTGAGATAGTATTATTTTACTAAGAATGATCTTTTTGCTTCAGCAGATTCTTAAAAGGTAAAAGTAAAAGGAAACAGCTATGGATTTGAAATTATAATAGATATAAGATCATAATAGTGTAGTTCTGAAGTATTTGATTTAGCTGTGGGTGAATCAGAAAATAAGCATGCTTTGGATTTGCCCCCTCATGATGTTTGTTCTCTATTCGATGTTGATTTTACTGTTGGGCTTAGTTCAAAGTGGTTATTTAAGTTGTGGACTGATTTTTGTTATTATGAATGATATGATAAGTTGTATTTAGTTGTGGGGAGTGGGCGCCTTTTCAATTTTCATTTCTTTTGGATGATGTAGCTTGTTTTTTCAGTATATAAGCATGATTTTTAAGCTAAGCTTTGTCAATGCAGGTCATCATTGTTGGATCTTTTCTGTGTGATCCATCAGAATCTGCTTGGACTTGTATGTTTGGTGACATTGAAGTCCCTCTTCAGATCATTCAGCAAGGTGTTATCCGTTGCGAAGCTCCTCCTAACTCTCCAGGTAAGGTAACCCTCTGCATTACTTCTGGCAACAGAGAATCCTGCAGTGAAGTCAGGGAGTTTGAGTATCGAATTAAGACTAGTGATTGTACCCATTGTAACTCACTGCAACCAGAAGATACTAAGAGTCCGGAAGAGCTTTTGTTGGTTGTTAGATTTGTGCAGATGCTTCAGTCTGATACATCAATGCAAAATGGGGGTGGTATTGAATCAGGACTCCATCTATTGCGGAAATTAAATGCTGATGATGAGTCATGGGGTTATGCAATAGAGGTTCTATTGGATGGTAGTGGGACTTCGTCAGCTACCATTAACTGGCTCCTTGAAGAGCTTTTACAAGACAAGTTGCAGCAATGGCTTTCATCCCGATCCAGTGAAGCACAAGACAGGCCAGGATGTTCCTTGTCCAAAAAAGAGCAAGGGATCATACATATGGTTGCTGGGTTGGGCTTTGAATGGGCTTTAAACCCAATTCTCTCCCATGGAGTCAGTATAAATTTCCGTGACATCAATGGGTGGACTGCGCTTCATTGGGCTGCTCGTTTTGGAAGGTACTGAATCCAGCATATTTTGTTAAACTTTATCTTTTCAACTTTGGCGATGCAGGCTGCTTGTTTGATTCTTAGTCTATCAATGGAATGTTCTTCTGTAACAGGGAAAGAATTGTTGCTGCACTCATAGCTTCTGGGGCATCGGCAGGAGCAGTGACAGATCCCACCTCACAAGATCCAACAGGTAAAACTGCAGCATCCATTGCTGCTGCCGCTGGGCATAAGGGACTTGCTGGTTATCTTTCAGAGGTATCACTTACTAGCCATCTATCATCCCTCACACTGGAAGAAAGTGAGCTTTCCAAAGGGTCTGCTGAGGTTGAAGCAGAGATAACAGTAAATAGCATCTCCGAGGAGAGACTTGCTGCCAGTGAGGATCAACTCTCACTTAAAGATACATTGGCTGCAGTCCGTAATGCAGCTCAAGCTGCTGCGAGAATACAATCTGCTTTTCGTGCACATTCTTTCAGGAGGCGGCAACAGTGGGAAGCTGCAGCTGATTATGATTACAGCATTAACCCAAATGACGTCCGAGGGATTTCAGCTCTATCAAAGATGACATTTGGTTCTGCCCGGGATCGTAATTCAGCTGCTTTATCTATTCAGAAGAAATATCGGGGCTGGAAAGGACGCAAGGATTTCTTAGCATTACGCCGAAAAGTTGTAAAGATACAGGTATGGGCTCTTTTTTTCTTAAGTATGTATTTTAAAATGTAAATATATAACATATTGAAATTGGTACTTTTCTATTTATTAATATTCATGCATGTGGACTGCAACATATATGAACTGTGAACTTGCAATGAATGAACTGATGCCATGGAACTCTATTATTTCGTTATTAAGGTTTCTTTAAGAACTGCAACATATGTGGTTTATGAATTTCTTAAACTGTTTTAATTGATCAGTGACAACATTATTCACTTATTATGGCAGGCTCATGTAAGAGGTTATCAGGTTAGGAAGAATTACAAGGTAATTTGTTGGGCCGTTGGGATTCTAGATAAAGTAGTACTGAGGTGGCGACGGAAAGGGGTTGGTTTGCGAGGTTTTAGGCATGAGACGGAGTGTCTTGATGAAAGTGAAGATGAAGACATTCTCAAGGTGTTTCGCAAACAGAAAGTGGATGCAGCTATTGATGAGGCAGTCTCTCGGGTACTATCAATGGTCGATTCTTCAGATGCACGTCAGCAATACTGTCGCATGCTTGAGAAATATCGCCAAGCTAAGGTTAGTAAGTAAGAAGTCTTTGTCTGAACACTGATAAGTCAGAAAAATGTCCTTGGATTCTTTGTTGAATTGAATGTTTAAGTGCCCACATCTCACTTTCTAAACACTCTAGTTAGGTTTTCACAGTTAATATATTCAATTGACATTAAGGTAGTGTCTATTCATCCTATCCTACTTTTCAAGTGTCTGTGTTTATTATCCATACAATGACTTGTACAGCTGGAACGGTAATCCTAGCTGAAAATCATGCTGATTGGCTTGCATGTTTGCGAGGGTCTATCTAGTCCATTAACTAATCATAAACTCGTGAGCAGACAATGACTTTCAAACAATTATATCTGAATCACGGGCAATAACTTTTATCCTTACTTTTCTTGCAGGCTGAACTGAACACAACCAGTGAAGCGGCTGCATCAACTTCCCTATGTGATATGTATAATTTCCCATAAAAACAACTTCGAGTGACCCCAACTTTTATTCATACCCATTCTTCATACTTCTCATTCTGGTCGGTCTTTGAATACACTTTGTGTATAACTATCTAGCTTTGGAAGTCCGATATGTTGGTGTAAATTATTTTTTGATTGATGTAAATGGCTTCTAACAGAGAGGGTTCTAGTGAAGTTCTCTCTTATGTGTGGTTCTTACTAGTTTTGCACATTCCGACCTGGAAGTCCCTTTGTAATTAATGTTTCCTTTTTTACGATGTGCTGTATTAGTCCTAGGTTGTCTCTCGGGTTTGGTTGACAGCATATGCTACGAAAAAGAATTGAGGTCGTGAAAACGTTTGTAGGGGATGTACTTATGTGAATGTGAGTGTCTAATGATAAAAAACTACCTCTTTTATGAACTCCAAAACTAAGTTTCTATACATAATGTTGTTTTCTCCTCATTTCTATAAAATCATACTAATATTTAGATATTGATTGAATAGTTTATTTTTATTTAAAAATGTATCCACATGTGAAATTACATGTTTCTTTATTTTTTGGATTTTTTTTTAAATATATACTTACACAAATACATACATATATACGTTTTCTTTGCACATACTTGCATATTATTTATACATATACATACACATACACATACACATACACATACACATCTACTTCCATACACGTATACTTACACATACACATACACATCTACTTCCATACACATATACTTACATATATACATACATATATACTTTCATATATACATTTTTTTACACACATACTTACATATATATATACATACATATACACATTTTTTTACACATACATATATACACACACACACACATATATATATATATATATACATTCTTTCACACATACTTACATATATACACACATATATACATACAGACATACCTTTTTTAAGTTTATAATGAGGATGATCAATCACATAAATAGAATTTTGTTACAATTACAGGCGTTCTAAACGTTTCTATTTATTTTAAACTATACAATTCTTTTCGGAATAATTGCATTTTATATAAATTGATTCCAAACAGCTCCAAAGGGAAAGAAAATAATGAATCTTTCCAGGTTTTTCATATTTCAACTTTTTACAATCCGTTGAGCATCCTCATATGATGATTATGCAATTTAGAAGCACTTAATGAAAACGGGAAAATACCTTGCAGAAACTCTTTAGCCTCGAACCCACTAGACTTTCGGGACCAGGAACTTATCACTCCAGGTATCAATTCAAAAACTAAAAAATAAGAGAAGAAAAGAAAAGAAAGAAAAAAAAAGTGTCTTCCACTATTCCTTTGCCGTTGACAAAGCAATCTTCGAGTACATAGAGAGGTGAAATTAAACATAAAACACAATAAATCATACACGCGCAATCTTTGACAAACCTAATTCTTTTTCAAGAACTAAGCAGAGATGACCAAACTGATCATATTTTGAACACTAACAATCACACACATATCCCACCCTTGATTTCATTGAATGGCCAATTTTTTCATGCATAGTTCAAGCGGAAGATGTCGTTGAACACGTAAAAGCTTCCCTGTGGTGTTGGCATCAAATGGAACATCTGAGGAGAAGCATGATAGTATTTATTTAAGTTAGAACACTAAACTCAATACAAATATTAATAAACAAACATAGGAGGACAACCCAAATTTTGATCCTTACACTCCTCGCAAAGAAATTTTGAATATCCAAGCAAATAAACAAAATGAGAATGAGGGAAATGCAATTATCTTTTTTTAACAAACATGAGTAAACAGTCCATCCACCACAAGCTTTAAAGATCTCATAGTCTAAATACAGACACTGGCACACTGCAATTCTTCATCTTTATATCTATTAACCAAAAACCATTTAAGCACTGATGAAGACAGTTCAGATTTTCTAAATTTCAAGAAATATATATCTCTCAACTATATTTGCATCATTGAATTTTTTTTTTTTTTTTACTTCACTTCTATCTACTTCCTAAGTAATAGCTTCCAGGAAATGATATCTAACACCATCTGCATTAGTAGACAGGTTTATCATCAGCAACGCCAATACTTTGCAGTGAAGAAGGATTTAACAATACATCTCTACACCTCGTTATTCAATGTTTTCATAGAAAAAGAGTGTATTATAGAAAATGCAAGTTTTCAGATCAGCCCTAAGCTAGTTGTTAACGGGGAAACATCTCCGATGAAGATAAGAGTTAATAACAAATTAAATATGGAGAGAGAGAGAGAGGAAGCATATCAAACTATCACACATAGGCGTACATTTAAGCAAGAGCTATTCATTAATCAAGGATCTAGTCATGCGCAGTTAGTAAAAGATTAAAAATATGAGATGCATCTTTACTTATCTTGAACAATCTTCATGTATCTAAAGAAAAAGAAGGCACGGATACAATGAATAACCAGAAGGTATCACAAACATGTGCGACAGGTGATCAAATGGACTAAAGTATTTGCTTTTGAAAATCAATGATCTCAGTAAACCGTATAGCCACAAATCCCCAAGATGCCTTTCAGTCAATATAAAAAATTGAAACAACACTACAATTATCTGATACGCACTGTGGCCTTCATATTGCAAGCTTTTATTCACTAAAATTTGCATCAACAGAAGAAAAAAAATGTAGTATGTAGCCAAGAAGAATCAACTAAATCACAATTACTCACATTAGATGTATTAATTCCAACGCCTAAACAAGACCAAACTACAGAAACAGGAACCCTAACTCTCTTTTATAGGTACACATCGAGCTATATACCAGACAAAATGTACGTGATAGCATGCGAAGTCACCATAGAACTACTACTAGCATAATATGCTCTTACCATGCCAAAAAAAAAGCTATGTAAAAGAAAGTCTAAACTATACCACTCAAAGCTTCGATAGGAATGTATATAAAAGAGATTTGTACAAAAGAGTCCAGACTAAGGCAAAATACAAGCAGATATGATACCAAAAAAACAGATCTAGAAGGGAAAATCAAGCGCATCTAACAACATGAAATCCTCAAAGAGATATGACAATTTGCAGTAAAATTCCAGAATCGATATTCCGTTACATCAAGTACTAAACCTGCGGGACTAGAATCCAGAGGCCTACATATGAATATACAAACAGAATAACAACGAAGCCCTAGATAACAGGCAGAACTCAAATCAGGCAAAAATATATCAATCGAATGATCTCTTAAATCATATCCAAAACTACGAACATTAATCAATAACCACAAAATCAGAAAAGATCGAATCAAATCGCGATAAATTAATACGCATCAGAGACATACAAACCTGGCTGAACCTAAGCGCGTGTTGCTCGCCAGCAAGCTGGAGATTACCAGAGACGAAGACGAGCATACCACCGGCAGGACCAGAAGGCTGACAATCAACGGTGGTGATACTGTGCTGGCACTGCTGGAAAGGGAGACTGGTGAGCTTCGCGACGATGTTCTGTGAACCTTGGATCTTCTGACCTTCGAAAGTCAGCATAGAACCGTCCTGATAAAGGTTAGCCAATCCAGCCCGATTCGCATCGAACGTCGTATAATAGTGCTCCACGAATGCCTTCGCCACAGCGTCCGGATCCATCTCACTTCCTCCCTTCCTCCCTTCCT
>JAYMTB010001156.1:0-11546 GCA_036897585.1 Francoa sonchifolia
GTGTAAGATGGATAATGCACTGCGCAAATACCATGCAGTGCACAGTCCTCAATTAAATTCAGCTGTGACTGCAGTCACTCTAATTCAGAAGGTGAGAATGGTTTTCCTCAACATGCATTTAATGGTTTCAATTTATGGATCACCAAGTGACGAGATGCGCGTGGAGAATTTATGAGTTCTTAGGACACATTACTCATGTATAATTTTTCTTTTGCATGCAGGTTCCACCTGGAATTAATACTATGAACAGCATGACATGCCAAATTGGTACAAGCTCGACTGTTGAATCCAGAGAGAAGAAAGTTTCAAGGAGACCATCCAAGAAATTGGTAGCGAACGGTTTGCTGGTTCTTGGGGGTGTGATCTGCCTGTCACGTGGTCACTCGAGCCTGGGTGCCAAGGTTGCCATGGCATATATCTTGACAAAACTCAGAAAGCGCAGCGCTGCATCAAGCCAAAGCAGGCAAGTTGAGGCACCATAGCTGGTTGTGGAGGTTGTAATGTAAAATGTAGCATTTGGTGACTGATTTTGTATAGCTTGTAATTTCATTAATTTTTGCAATGGTGATAGAATCTAACTAATGGGTGTCATCAGCTTAAATTTGTAAAAAATTTATGAATATAATAACATAATGAAGCAGTATTTTATATGTGAAGTAGTAGTCATTATCCAATATCAAATGAAAATATATAAGTTTGGGATCTGAATTATTATGTGTTGAAAATCAATAAATTTGGTTGATGTGGATTATTATAAATAGGAGGACATTGAGAGACTCAGATTGTCCTCCTGAATTGCAGCAAATAGGGAATTCTCCTCCACTCTCAATCCTCTTAGCTGTATTAACTTACATCTAATTTTAGTTTCTGTTTCTTTCCACTCTTCCATATCATCATATCTAACCATATACAATTTATAAACAAAAACTCATTCTTCTTCTTTTCTTTTGGGATTGTGATGTACAGGGCCATTCATTTCCCGCTCCATTCCTAATATCAACATGCCTCTTGCCTTGTGCATTCTTATCCTCGCATTCCTCTCCCCCACGGTCTACTCCAAGACAAATTCAAAAGATGGTATGTATTACTTAATCCATCACTGTTTTGGATTCTTTAGTATAATGTCATTGTTTGATGCCTAACCCGCATCAATTTTGGAAGGAAAAGATTAGTTATAACTTATATCTATGTCGTTACATTTTGATTGAGATTCTGATGATTTTGCAGTCTCTGCCCTAAATGTTATGTATACCAGCTTAAATTCTCCTTCCAAATTGAGTGGTTGGAAATCCAGTGGGGGTGACCCTTGTGGCGATTCATGGAAAGGGATCAAATGCTCAGGCTCATCTGTAACTGAAATGTACTCATATTTGTTCAATGAATCCACATTTTATCCATAAGTTTCTAACAAGCTACTTGTTTTTTCTATTCAGAAAGTTATCTGACCTTGGACTCAGTGGATCAATGGGTTACCAGCTATCAAGCTTGTCATCTGTCACCACCTTGTGAGGACACATTTTGAAACTAGGCACACTTTTTATGTTTTTAATAATACTCCTTCTGGAATAACATCACTGAAGCAATTCTTTTGTCTGTCATAGTACAGCGATTTGAGCAAGAACAATCTCAAGGCTGATATACCCTATCAACTTCCTCCTAATGCACAACACATGTGAGTCACAAGAAACCTCTTTTGGCATACATATAATATGACACCAAATAAGTATATGTTGTGGCAATAACGATCACCTATTGTGCAGAGATCTTTCCAGGAATAGCTTCTCCGGTAACGTGCCTTATTCAATTTCTCAAATGACTGAACTCAAATACCTGTAAGCAGTATTTTCCTTTTGTTGGAAGAACTTTAGTATTAACCTTAACTCCCTGAAAAATTTATTGGTGGTTGCAGTAATCTCGGTCATAATCAGCTCAATGGACAGTTGATTGATATGTTTGGAAAACTACCTAAACTCGCTGAGCTGTAAGTATGTGGTTATGAATGAGGAGTATTAGAACATGACTTGTGATGTTGTTATTGGTGTTTTTGACCTACAGGGACCTCTCCTACAACCAACTGACAGGGAATTTACCTCAGAGTGTTAAAAATCTTACAAACCTCAAGGAATTGTAAGAATCAAACACATTTCATCTGGATCTTCTTTTCCTCCTTGTTAACTCTCTTATATTCATACAGGCGTTTGCAAAACAATCAATTGACAGGTTCAATAAATGTCCTTGCAGCCCTTCCTCTTGATGAATTGTAAGTAGAACACCAACTTAATGAAAAATATAAAAACCTTACATAAGGGATTAATTGTTTTATGCTGGCAGGAATGTTGGAAACAACAAATTTACTGGTTGGGTACCTGATTCGCTCAAGGAAATAAATGATCTTGAGTGAGTCCTTTTTTAGAATTGTATCTGCTCAACTATATAGTGTTTAAGAAGCTTTTTCTCTGATTTGGAAATTTCCTTTTCTGAAGAACTGGAGGAAATTCTTGGTCATCTAGCCCAGCTCCCCCTCCTCCACCAGGTGCAAAACCTATTCAGAGGCACGCGTCCAAAGAAGAAGATGGAAAATCTTCTATGAACCCCTTTGTAATAGCTGGGACAGTTTTTGGTATATTGGTAGCACTTGTGTTTCTAATTGCTCTATTTTCAAGAAGAAGATCGTCTCATTCTTCTTACATCCTTGACGAAGAGAGAAGCGAAAATAGATTTACCCCCCTTGCATCCCGTGAATTATCCAGTGACATACATGCGGACGTATTGAAAGACTACAAAGGTAGTTCATTTTTATTTTGGCATTCTTTGTTGTGTTCGTCATATGTTCTAAAAATATAGTCTTTTCTCTTTGAAAGTGATGCCAAAGGAACCATGAGTTAATGCTTAGTCTATGCTTACTTGGAACTTCGCATTGTGGTTCAGCTCCTTATTTGATCTATTGGTGACAGGGCTTAAGCAGTTAGATTCATCTGATTCAGTAGAAGTAAAGGCTTTACAGAAATCTCCTTCATCTGCTCTTAAGAAGTCTCATTCTAATGCTCTTAAGAATTCTCTTTCTAAACGAATGACATCCTTCAATGAAAATGAGTTTGCGAACCGTCTCAATAGCAGGAGAAGCACATCTGTTCGTGCTACATCTTATTCCTTAGCAGATCTGCAGACAGCTACTGGTAATTTTGCAACAGGCCGCCTTCTTGGCCAGGGATCCATTGGACGGGTTTATAAGGCCAAATATCCTGATGGAAAGGTATAACTCACATAGTTACTTCATTATTTTCTGCTTAGGCTAGAAAATAGTGCATTATGAGTAAAAGAAGTAAGTTTCTAAAACTTATAAAAATGTATAGGATTTATAAAATCTGTAAAGTTCATCAATGTCGATTGTGTGGGTTTTGGAGTAGATCAAATCTAATTAACCAAGATGTGATTTAAAGCACATGTATAGACATCATTGCACTTGGGTACCCGTTTCTGGCAGGCTTGATGCTTGATCTGCACTTGTAATTTACTTTAAATTGTTTCAATTATGACCTCCTAATTCTTAAATGGTAATAATACTACTTGCTTAACAGGTTTATGCAGTGAAAAAGATTGACTCTTCTCTTTTTAATAGCGGGCAACCAGAGGAGTTTTCGGAAATTATTGCTAACATATCAAAGCTTCACAATCCAAACATTGCAGAAATTTTTGGTTACTGTTCTGAACAAGGGCATAACATGTTAATTTATGAGTATTATAGGAATGGCTCACTTCACGAGTTCCTACATATGTCAGATGACTATAGCAAACCTCTGACTTGGAACACCAGAGTCAGAATCGCTTTGGGCACAGCTCGGGCTGTTGAGTAAGTCGCCAGTTTATTTCAGAAATATTAGTATACTTTTTTTTTTTTTATATTCAATAAGAGCAGACATATCATTACATTTACATATGTGTGCTTGAGCATATAAGTTGTCTTTCAAAGAAATATAGCTTTACATGTTAACTCTTTAACATGTTTCCATATTCAGGTACCTCCATGAGGTTTGTTCTCCATCTGTAGTTCACAAAAACATCAAGTCAGCTAATATCTTGCTTGACATCGAACTCAATCCTCGTCTCTCTGACTGTGGTTTGGCTTACTTCCATCAGGTCAGGATTTCCAGACATCTAATATTCATGCTGATACTTAAAGTTGGCAAACTATATAGAGTTTCAATTTATATAATGTGGGTAGGTAAGATGTGTTTTCTTTGCAGCGCACGAGCCAAAACCTTGGGGTTGGATATAATGCTCCAGAGTGCACGAAGCCTTCAGCTTATACACTCAAGAGTGATGTTTACAGTTTTGGGGTGGTCATGTTGGAGTTATTGACAGGTCGTATGCCCCTGGACAGGTGTGTTATATTCGCAATTCAATATTTTTCTGTTTCTGTTCAGCAACCTGACCTCATCCATTTTATGCCTTAATAGTTCAAAACCAAGATCTGAACAATGTTTAGTTCGCTGGGCAACCCCACAGCTCCATGACATTGACGCATTGGCAAGGATGGTGGACCCTGCATTACGTGGACTGTACCCTCCAAAGTCACTCTCTCGATTTGCAGATGTCATTGCTCTTTGTGTACAGGTGAAAACCCCTGCACTACACTGAAGAGTTGAATATTGTGGATTCGTTTTATCTGATGATTTGGATTATTTTTCCTTTGCGTGTTAATTTCAGCCGGAGCCTGAATTTCGACCACCCATGTCAGAGGTGGTGCAGGCATTAGTGCGGTTAGTTCAGCGCACTAGTATCAAGAGAGGAGATGATCCCGGGGCTTCTATGCGGTCAGATGGATATGACTATTAAGGATTCCAATTTTTTCTTCTTTTGGGTATTTGAGGAGGGACGAGTCCATTTTTCTTACATGTTTCTCTTAGTTTCCCCTCAATTTCGGGCAAATATGGCCATGGTCTGTTTTGTATAGCATGGCCATGCAAGGAGAGATTGGAGAAATGGGTAACTGAAGCACCTATTAAAGGATTTGATTTTGATGAATGTATAATTAATAGTGTGTTGCTTGTTTCTTGTTCAATATAAGAGCAACGGGTGTTTGATAACAATTTGTTAGATTGAATAAAAAAGAGATGGAGGATGACAATGGCGTAGCATGCATGCATTAATGCATCATCCCCTCAAACATGAACACAGCTTGCTTTCATTCCATGCTAATTCTATAAAATTAATGGAACTGGCTGAAAGATTCATTAGTCTTATCATGTAGCTGCATACGTAAGTACCAACAACATATCTGGCATAAAATGGAATAACATTTAGCTTTCACATAAAAAAGAAAGTCATAGGCATAATCAGGTCTCAAAATGGCAGATGGCGATTTCCCCTAAGAAGTATGTCTGTTAAAACATTAATCCACCAGAAAATAAGAAAGGGATAACATGGACTTATATAAACATTTAAAAAATGTAGAAGTATATAAAAGACTAGATTGGAAGTTTTCATTGGCAACTTTATGGCATTGAATACATACTTATAAATCCAACACTACCAACAAATATGTATGGAGACCTGATTCAATACATGTTAATTCAGAAAGAAACTAATAGTTGCACTGGAATCATGCTGATTCTAGCGGAAGTGATTTGTTCGCAGTGCATTTCATGAGGCTATAATTCCAAAGTAAAAGTAACTAGTGAGCAAATAGCATTAGTAGATAACTTAAGAGTGTGTGCAATAAGATGGAGGACTAACTACATTACCTATAATTGGCATTCATATTTTGGAGGTCTCCCGCACGCCAAGCAGACCTTGTCAAATTCCTCTATGTTTGTTAACAATCCTAGGCACATTCTATTTTTAGCATTTGATGCAATCTTCTGTGCCATTCTCTCCAAAAGAAAAGGTCCTGCAACACCATTCTATTGTTTGTTATTAGCTTTGACACTGATGGGGGTGCATGTAGCTAGGCTTGTGTCCCTCCTCATTTCCATACTACTATCGTGTGCTGTAATGTCTTTTGGTGGGACGGATTCCGACACCCTCTTGATGTTGAAGGACTTGCTAGCAAACACCACTTCCCTACAAAATTGGAATCCATCCATACCTCCATGTTCTGGCAACATTCATAATTGGGTTGGTGTACTCTGCTTGAATGGGAATATATGGGGTTTGCGACTCGATAACATGGGACTAAAGGGTTTAATTGATGTAGATCTTCTCATCCGTTTGCCTTACCTCAGAAAACTCAGCTTCAGGAACAATCATTTTGACAGTTCAATGCCTAACATTAATAAACTCGGTGCATTGAGATCTCTTTTTCTGTGGAATAACCATTTCTCAGGGGAGATTCCAGATGATGCATTTGCAGGAATGAATAATATGAAGAAATTATACTTGTCAAATAATGAATTTAGGGGTAAAATTCCTTCGTCGCTGGCTGACTTACCTAGACTTTTAGAACTGAGACTTGATGGTAACCGATTTGAAGGCCAGATGCCTGATTTTCAACAACCATCATTGAAGTTGGTGAATGTCTCTAACAATGAACTGGAGGGTCCAATCCCTGCTAGCCTAAGAAACATGGAATTAAGCTCATTTTCAGGTGCATTTACATTGCATTGCCAGTCACCATCTGCATCAAATTGCTACGTATGAGCTTAATGTTTTTCTTTCTGTAACAATATTGCAGGCAACCAAATATTATGTGGGCAGCCTCTAGCACCGTGCAAGTCCCTCGAGCCTAACAAGACATCCATCCTTAAAATTGTCGTAATTGTAATTGTAGTAGCAGTACTAGTGCTGATAGCCATTGCTGTGATTGCAATCATAATTTACCAGGAAAACAGAAAAGCAAAATTGCCCCGCTACTCATCATTTAAGGACCAACACCGGCACAAAAAAGCGGCATCCTATATAAACAGAATAGTAAGTGAGAGAAAGAAGAGGCGGGAAAAAGGGAAATTGATATTCATTAGGGAAGAGAGAGAGAGGTTTAATTTACAAGAGTTGCTTATAGCATCAGCAGAGGTGTTGGGGAGTGGTACATTTGGTGCATCATACAAAGCTGTAGTATTGGATGGGGAAGAATTGGTTGTGAAGAGGTATAAGCAAATGAACAATGTTGGGAGAGAGGATTTTCATGAGCATATGAGAAGGCTTGGAAGGTTACAGCATCCCAATTTGGAACCCCTTGTGGCTTACTATTATAGGAAACAAGAGAAGCTTTTGGTGTTTGACTTTCTTCGCAATGGAAGCTTGGCTGCTCATCTTCACAGTAAGAATCTACATGGTATTGATGAAAGCATATAATTGTTGTAATATATGTAAATTGCATTAATTGATTTGTTTTGTTTGTTCAGGGAATCAATCAGTAGAACAGCCAGGGCTTGAGTGGGAAACTCGGTTGAAAATAATCAAAGGAGTAGTGAAGGGATTGGCATACCTGCATAGTGAGCTCCCTAGCTTGAATGTACCACATGGACATCTAAAATCTTCTAATGTGGTTCTACAAGATTCCTTTGAGCCTCTCTTGACTGATTACGCGCTGTTTCCAGTGATCAACATACAAGAGTGCCAGCATATCATGGTTGTTTATAAATCTCCTGAGAGCCATTGCATAACAAAGAAGAGTGATGTGTGGAGTCTGGGAATACTAATACTGGAGATCCTGACAGGTAAAATCCCAGAGAACTATCTGATGAACAGCTATGACAGGGAGACAGATATAGCAAGGTGGGTGAAGTCAATGGTAAAAGAGAGACGGACAGAGGAAGTGTTTGATAGAGGGATGGGGGACACCAAAGAGGGTAAAGGGAAAATGATAGAGGTTTTGAAGATTGGAATGAGTTGTTGTGAAGAGGATGTGGGAAGGAGGATGGAGCTAGGGGAGGTGGTGGAAAGAATTCAAGGGTTGAAGGAGACAGAGGAAGATGATCAACATTCAAATCATGATAATGATAATGATAATGATAGTGTGTATAGTTTCACACATCTGTGATGTAATTGGCATCCGTTTTGTTTTGTATTAAGTTAACAAGTGGCTTAGTCTTGTATTTGTCTGTGTATATACTTTCTTTACTTTAGAGGAAATTCATTTTTGTGCATGAATTTGAGTTGGATTCTGTCTCATTCTCGATCCTATGGAATTCTATATCAAGGCAATCTTTCAGCCTGGAATTTAGCAGAGCCCAAAGAAAAGGCAGGCAGGTAGGTGTTCTATATTTAGAGTGAAATGCAGGGAAGCTTCTCTGTATTTAGACACAAACTCTTAACGGTTTTTTGGGTTGCCTAACAGAATTCTGAACCTTTTCTTCTACAGTTTTTAGAAAATTTCTTTTTCATTTCATTATTGAGAAAGAGAAAATGGGGCTTCCCAAGGATGATGTCGTAACCGGGTTGGTTGCCCTTGCCATTGACAAGGACAAAGCCAGCCAACATGCTTTACGATGGGCTTCTGAAAATCTTCTTAGCAAGGGGCAAACTGTTGTTCTTATCCATGTTCTTCACAAGCATTCATCTGCTTCCTGTAATTTCTCCATCTCTCTCTATCTTTCTCAATCCATTCCACCTGTTTGATCATTATTATGTCATCTGTGTCTTTGAGTGCAGCAGGGAAAAGTTCCCATTCTTCTGATCGCAAACATGCTGTTACATCACCTCACAAACAACCACCTGAGAAGACGCCTCAGGATCTATTCCTCACCTTCCATTGCTTTTGTACACGAAAAGATGTATGCCTTTTTTCAATTTCTCTTCTCTTATTTCTGGTTATTTACATTGGATTGCATATTTTGTATCAGATACATTGTTTTGATGTCATACTCGAAGACCATGATATTGTTAGAGCATTAACAGATTATGTTTCACAAACTGCAATTGAGTACTTGGTTCTTGGTGCTTCATCCCGGCATGGATTTATCCGGTATTGTATTTGTCACCCTTTTCCATTAGGAATGAAAAAGCTCCAACCACTAAAGAGAGCAATACATTAGGAATCATATGGATATTATACTTAAAACTGATCTGGGCAACTCCAATTTTCTTAACCTCAATGCTTTTTGTCGTACAGATTCAAAATGTCTAACATTCCAAGCAGTGTGTCAAAAGGGGCACCAGATTTCTGCACAGTTTATGTAATCTCCAAAGGAAAGATCTCTTCAGTGAGAAAAGCTTCTCGTCAAGCCCCGCACACCTCCCCACTACTTAGCAAGATACAGAACCAAAATAGCCAAAGAGTTCATTTTGAGATGAATTCCAAATTTATTCCGAGTTTAAGAGGTTTCTTTCTCCCGCTGTAAAGACACCAATACAAAAGTTCCAATTTGTGATACTTGTGTATTAACAGAATGCAATATGGTTTCTTTCTATGCAGCGGACAGGGAATCAGTCAGGCCTCGTAGCTCACTTGAGGACCCCACAAAGTAAGTCATATAAGTTAACACAATCAATTAGTCTAGATAGTGCTTCTTTGGTAAAAACGTAAAACATCTGAATGACTGAGCCTGTCACTTTCACTTGGAAAAGGTCGCCATTTGCTAGAGGAAGGTTCTCAGAGTTCTCAGAATCAGATACTGACATATCCTTTATAAGCTCAGGCAGGCCAAGCTCCGAGCGGTCCTCCTCCTTTTACTTTGATAATGTGGATTCATGCCGAACCTCACGCATCTCTACCAGCTCAGAGCATAGTGTTGGATCGATGCATATGGCGCCTAAGTTAACAGCCCTCGGTTCTCGCCAAGACATGTCTGCAATTTCTGCTGATAGTGATATATCATCAGGTTCCTGGCCGTCACAAAACTTGGTAAGACTTATTAAAATTGAGTCAATATAACTTAATAAACTGTATCTGATCATAATCAAACACTGATGTCAAATTGCTAAACTTGGCTCATTTGATAAAATCAAACACTTGGTGAACTATTAGCATCAATATTCTTATTAGAATGAAAGAGTATACTCGTGTGACGTGTCTTAAGAAAATGCAGGATGAAGCAGAAAATGAGATGAGGAGGCTAAGGCTAGAGCTGAAGCAAACAATTGACATGTACAGTACAGCATGCAAGGAAGCGTTGACAGCAAAACAGAGGGTATGCATCTGTGTTTTTCAAGACCATATGATAGTTCCTAATGTGTTATCTACTCCAGGCAATGGAGATGAATCGCTGGAGAATTGAAGAAGAGCGAAGATTAGAAGAGGCACAACTTGCTGAAGGAGCTGCACTGTCAATTGCAGAGAAAGAGAGAGCTAAGTGCAAGGCAGCACTGGAAACAGCTGAAGCATCACAGAGAATTGCTGAACTGGAAGCACAGAAGAGAGTGCATGTAGAAATGAAAGCCCTAAAAGAGTCAGATGACATGAGGAAGGTGCTAGATACGCAATCCCAAAACGATGGCAGATATAGGAGATACGCCATTGAAAAAATTGAAGCAGCTACAGATTTCTTCTCCATACATCGCAAGATTGGGGAAGGAGGTTATGGCCCCGTCTATAAATGTTATCTTGATCATACACCAGTTGCAGTTAAGGTTTTGCGTCCAGATGCAGCTCAAGGAAAGTCACAATTTCAGAAAGAGGTGAAACCAATAAATCTGATAACTAGTGGACATAAATCATTCAAGGTTTACGATTTTATCGTGTACCTATAAAAACTTCTTTCCAAGACAACTCGATTGCCTGTTATTGACTTGTAGGATGGTAAAAGACTTGGGTGGCTACCATGAGAGTGCAGGTTGGAGTTGAAAGAGGAGGTTTGAGTCTTGAGACCACTCAACACTGTACCAAACTCATGCATACACCATGATCAATCTTAAGAAGGAAACTATTGGAAAAACACTTGAAAATCCAAAAGTGGACTAAACTAAGACCTTGCATTTCCATTTTCTTCAAACAACTTAGGCAGAACCCAGATTTTAGTTAGCTATGACTCAAATTCTCAGTCCTCAATATGCTTTCTGAGAGCTTTAGGCATAGGTTTAAATATTGAAAATTTAAGTTATTTGTTGTTAACCTCTTGAAAATTCTGTGCAGATCGAAGTACTTAGCTGCATACGTCATCCCAACATGGTACTACTTGTTGGAGCCTGCCCAGAGTATGGATGTCTGATTTACGAATATATGGCAAATGGAAGCCTAGAAGACCGTATCTTCCAGCATGGGAACACCCCAGTTCTCCCCTGGCAACTCAGGTTCCGAATTGCTGCGGAGATTGCCACAGGTCTACTCTTTCTTCATCAAACCAAGCCTGAGCCACTAGTGCATCGTGACCTCAAGCCTGCAAACATTTTACTAGACCATAACTATGTCAGTAAAATTAGTGATGTAGGATTGGCCAGGCTTGTCCCTGCAGTGGCAGAAAATGTTACGCAATATCTCATGACATCAACAGCAGGAACTTTCTGCTATATTGACCCGGAATATCAACAAACCGGAATGCTTGGTGTAAAGTCAGATGTCTATTCCCTAGGTATCTTGCTTCTTCAACTGATAACAGCCAAACCACCAATGGGGTTAGCTTTCCATGCTGGACGGGCTATTGAGGAAGGGACATTCCTTGAGATGCTGG
>JAYMTB010001157.1:0-11531 GCA_036897585.1 Francoa sonchifolia
AAGAAGAATTTCGAATAAGGCACATTAGGGTTTGAAGAAGAATTTTGAATAAGGAAATTAAAATGACCAAGTTATGACAAAATTACCCCTGCAAAAAGGCACATGTGAGGCGCATGACCAACTTAACGATCAAACGTTAGTCAAAATTGACGGAATGACCAAAATTGATCAAATTGACAAGTTCTGGGACTAAAATAGCGCAAATGAAAGTTTCGGGACTAAACTTGCAATTTGTGCCAAGTTCAGGGACCATCCGTGAACTTATCCTGTTTTTCTTTTAGCAGGATTATTCAGCTAGACTCCTCTTTTCTTTTAGGCGTTCTTCTCTTTGTCATGGATTGCTAAATACTCTTCCAGCTAAAGGATAATTAAAGTTTTGGTTCTTCAAGATTTTTGAGATCTAACTGAGTTTTATTGTTTCTTTATTCTTCACTATTTATCTATCTTCTATATTCTTTGAGATTATTGTTTTGATAAGTTGATATAAAAGGCCCTTGTTCGATTGTCAAAATAATATACTGTCATTTATAACTTTAAATTCGTAATTGTTTAATTGTTCTAATGCTAGTGGTAAAATAACATAATTGTTTATAAATAAGATTTTCAATTTATGTTATGAAGATAGATGATCTAGTCTAAATAAATTGAGCTTGTGTGTTTGTTGGCTAGAATTGGTAATTTCTCTAGTTGTTAATGTTGTTAGTTAATTAAATCTTAAGAGCTTGTTTAGGGTTGTTTATTAACAAGAGAAATAATCAAAGAGCTTGTTTTGGTTATCAAAACTTTAAATAGATAGGTTGTTAGAGCTTGTTAATAACCATAACCAGTTTAGTCAAGATTAAAGAAATTTATCTTTGCGTCAGTGATCAATTCTATGAACCAATACTGAAATTATATCCTTGGTTGGATATTTTTTTTTATATTGATTTCTCATTAAATTGCATTCTTTTTGTTTATTACAATTGTCTTGTTTCCGAATTTCAAAACCCTTTTATTTTCTTTTGCTGTTTTAATTTTCAAGAAAATAAATCTGACAAATCCATGTGGATTCGACCTACTTATCATTACTACAGTTTATAATTTTTAAAAGCAAGAATTATTATTTGTTGACGTTTACCATCATGGAAGAGCAAAATGAAGATGGTGATGATGATGAGCAACCGAGTGAAGAATTGGAAGAAGTAGAGGCTTATGGCGATGATGGGGAGATGCTTGTCATGAGGAGGAACCTGATTACCAACACAAGCGAAGATGATTCATGGTGTAGAGAGCAGCTCTTTATAACCCGTTGCACTTCAAACGGGAAGGTTTGCACGCTGATTGTAGATGGAGGAAGTTGCACTAATGTGGTATCCGAGAAGATGGTGCCAAAGCTTGGATTGAAGACCGAACCTTTGAACAAACCTTACAACATACGGCGGTTGCAAGATGGCAGTGACATTAAGGTGAATAGAAGATGTCTTGCAGCTTTTTCCATTGGCAAAAACTACAAAGATGAGAAGACAAAGGAGAGCAAGCCAAGCCTATGGACCCACGAGCTCAACATATTTTGGGAGATTTTAAAGATGTGGTGTCGGATACAATCCCTACTTCCCTACCACCCATGCTAAGCAGACACTCGTAGCTTCTTCCACCATGGCAACTGAGTTTATAGCATGTTATGAGGTATCCAATCATGAGATATGGCTGCGGAATTTTGTAACAGAGCTACGCATTATGGATGGTATTGAAAAACTACTTAAGTTATTTTGTCAATAAGTCAACAGTTTTATATTCCAACAACAACAGGAGTTCGACGAAGTCAAAGCATATAGACATCAAGTTCCTGCTTGTTAAGGAAAGAGTTCAGAGTGGACAGATATTTATAGAGCATATTGGCACAAACTCCATGATTGTAGATCCGCTTACTAAGTGGCTACCACTCAAGGTCTTTCATGAGCACACTACTCATAGGGTGTTGTATCATTTGATGATATGCTGGTTGGAGTTTTTTTTATGTGCTTTTAATTTTAAACAGATTTTTTATGTCTATGAATATTTTATGCAGAAATAAAATATTCAGTTTATTTTTCACTCTGAGTTAGTTTTGGTATGATCTCAATGAAGAATAAAGTTGGACCAGGTGGAAATAGGCATGTTTAGATCACACTGCATGTAATTTTCATGCTACACATTCATACTTGATCTATGTTGTTTGGTTATGTTGATATACATGATCATGAATGGTTCTAGTTAAGATACATATAACGAAGATCGCCTTGTTCCTATGTTGACATAATTAATGGATGAGATTGTTTAGAGATGTTTTTCATTATGATAACAAAGATTTTGAGTTCATAAGGTTGTACACATTTATAAAGAAACACATGCGGCCCAAGTGGAAAATTGTTTAAAAATAATTGACTATGCGGGCCTACATGTATAATTCAACGTGTATTATAGGTTATCTTAAAGTCAATCCTATCTAAAGTGATCTCGTTAGGTTAAGGTTATTGGGCTTCATCTCATCATCAGAAAGAGTACTGAGATTATTTCTCTAAAGGAAACCTATCATTTTGAAAGATCTAAAACCCGCCTTATGGATCAAGTATGCTTCTGCTTTCTATTTTCTCTCTTGATGATTTGACATGGATGATCATGGTGTGACGAAGGTTTCATAAATAAGGATTAGTTAAGGTTTAATTCTAATAATTTCAGGCTCAATAATGGCAATATCCTCAACATCCTTTTTCTTATCGATTTCGTCATCTTATGTGTTAGACCAAATTCCCTTAATCAAAAAAATTATCCTGCAACTATATATCCCACCACAAACTTCTCATCACAATTGAAACTGAGGCCAAGCTCTTGTCTTCGTCGCAATTCCTCTTGTGTGAATCACCGAACAACCATGGAAAGTCGGCAAGGATCTCCCTTTGCATTCCCAAAGAGGTTTCTTCATCAACCAATTCCATACTGATAAGGTAGGGATCTCCCTTATGGATCAAGTATGCTTCCGCTTTCTATTTTCTCTCTTGATGATTTGATATAGATGATCATGGTGTGACGAAGGTTTTCATAAATAAGGATTAGTTAAGGGTTAATTCTAACAATTTCAGGCTCAGTAATGACAATATCCTCAACATCCTTTTTCTCATCGACTTCGTCATCTTATGTGTTAGACCAAATTCCCTTAATCAAAAAAATTATCCTGCAACTATATATCCCACCACAAACTGAGGCCAAGCTCTTGTCTTCGTCGCAATTCCTCTTGTGTGAATCACCGAACAGCCATGGAAAGTCTGCAAGGATCTCCCTTTGCATTCCCAAAGAGGTTTCTTTATCAACCAATTCCATCCTGATAAGGCAAGGATCTACCTTATGGATCAAGTATGCTTCTGCTTTCTATTTTTTTCTTGATGATTTGACATGGATGATCATGGTGTGACAAAAGTTTTTATAAATAAGGATTAGTTAAGGTTTAATTCTAACAATTTCAGGCACGTAATGACAATATCCTCAACATCATTCCTTTTTCTCATTGACTTCGTCATCTTATGTGTTAGACCAAATTCCCTTAATCAAAAAAATTATCTTGCAACTATATATCCCACCACAAACTTCTCATCACAATTAAAACTGAGGCCAAGCTCTTGTCTTCGTCGCAATTGATCTCCCTTTGCATTCCCAAAGAGGTTTCTTCATCAACCAAATCCATCCTGATAATTGCGCTGAGTTATAAGGCGCAGCCCCAAGAATTCCTTTTTTTGCATCCTCCATTGTATTTGGGAAAGAGTTGCGGACAACAGATTGGTATGAAATGAAGAACTTGTAGAAATGAGATATAGCTTGGGATTTATTTTGTGAAGCCTAGTAAACCCGATGGCCTATGACAAGCTAAGAGGTCCGGCAACTTGTACATCTGGCTTATAGTTGGTTTGAGACCATTGATAAAATAAATCAATTCCGCAACGGGCTAGAAGTTTGTGAGTCCTTATAACTCAATAACTCAATACATCTGCCCTTATAACTTGTACATCTGATCTTGTTGTGGTGTGAGTCCACCCACACGGGCTAGAAGTTTGTGGAACTGATTTTGATAATCATGCACTGTTCTTATCTACTTGAGTTTAAGCAAGTCCGCAAAATGATCTTCAAATTCAGCCACTCCATATCGTTCTTGTAAATTTTCTTTAATTTCTTCCCAAGGGATGTGCGGATCCTGTCGTTACAAAGTTTCATACCACATCACAAGGTCTCCCTAAAGATTGAATGTAGCTAACGATACTCTATTATCTTGCGATGTGTGATGTGTGATGTGTGATGGAAGCCAAAAAAACGCTCGACACGTATGAGCTAACTAGTAGGATCTTCCTTGCCATCATACTTTGGAAAATTCAGTTTCGCCACCTTCGGAATTACATTATCTCGTGCTCCTTCATTACATCCATGACCTCGATTTCGCCCGGCGTGACTATTAACAGAAGCTTCTTCAACACTATCAAAACGAGAATTCACATTTTTGAACATTTGGTGGATTTCCCACATCATGCGTTCTTGACCATTGCCTAGTACCAACAACTCATTCCCCAAATGAAGAATCCGATCATGATCATTCTCTGTCATGGCTCTGGAGACCAATTGTAATGGACCCAAAACAATTACGTGTATAAAGAAAATAAAAGAAGAATTTGAGAAGAATTAAAAGAGAGAAGAAGAATTAGATTGGAAAAAAGATAAGTAAATCAATTCATTAAGATTTCGATAATTTTCTGCAATAGATATATTTCCTTATATAAGCAAAATACTATAAGGAAAAAAAAACAACTTACACAATACCATAACCCACTATCAGAACCCACTACCATAACCCCTATAGAACCCACGACTAATAATAACCAAACCCATGACTAGCACCCAGTGACTAGGTCTGTGACACCCACCAACGCACAATTTTTTCCTAGAGTCTCAGTGGCGACCCTAATGGTCCTTGCCCACTAAGCAAAGACCATTTTTGGCCTCTACATAAAATTTAAAAAAAACTTTGAAACCCTAGGAATGGTTACCGAAATTTTTAAATTTTCACCATTGAACTAAGTTTGTGAGATCCTTGGAGAGTATTAGAGGAGCATAGGAACACCGGGAGTCATCCTAAGCCATTCGGACTGAGGGGTTGCCATCTTATAGGGTAACGAATCCCAATCTCTTTACGTTTTTTTTTTTTTTGGTTTAGGCATCCGTATGTAGCATAATTGTTAAGGTACTTAGAGCATTTATTTGACATTGATCTCTAAGTAAAAATTGTTCATTTAACTTCATACTTCATCTCTACATTCTTAGTTTTTTCCCAAATTACACACACTTGCGAGATTTGGCCTCCAAAATGGATTGCGGAACTTGTCCAACTGACAAAAGTAGTTCCTGCAACTCCTTTGGTCAAGTTCAAAAACACATTTTCTAGGGTGATTTTCATTCTTTCTTGACTTGAATATCAACTTCATATGTTAATCTAACTCTGTATCAAATTTTATGCATTTCCATCATCATTTGATTATTTAATTTTGGGTCCAAAGTTGGTAACTGAATCAGACTTTTTGGGCAAAAAAAGATTAATACTCATTGTCCATTTACATGTTTGTAAATTTTTATCCATTTTTAACATCATTGGGATATTCAAAAAGAAAACTAAGTTGGTTCGTTAATCAGTCCAACAAGGTATTTCTAGTCCTCGTTTCTCCCACCTGATGTCTATATTCTGGTTTGCCCTTTCCATATACCTAATATTTGTATATCGGAATGAAAATTTGGAAGTTTGAAGCTTAGGTGGTTAGAGAGAACTAGGTCAAAACGTTGTATGAAGTCAGCCCATTTACATAGCCTAACAAGCTATATTGTGATAACAAGCTGATTTCCGACACGATTTTGGTCAAAACTTTGTATAATTTTAATTTAATATATTTTTGATTTAATCACATTTTTCATCCTAAACTTATACCCTTATTCTCAAATGTTCCCAAATTTTTTTATTTTTTATTTTTAATAACCCCTTCTCCTCTTTAGTATTTATAAAAAAATAACCCATAAAAAAATAATCCTTGCCATTAAATCTGTTTAAATTCTCGGTAAACTTTTTTTTCTTCTTAATTCTTCTTTCCTTTTCTTCCTTTCTCCTTCGTCTTCTTTGCCTTTTCCTTATCTCTCATCTTCTTCTTCTCTCTTCTTTTCTTTTCTTTTTTTTTTTCTTTTCTTTTCCACGGATAATCACACTACTCGAAGTCCCATTCAAAAAAATTTCTCTAAATGATTTATGAGTTTCTGATTCCATAAAAAACAAAATCAATTAATTAAAGTCATTTCTAGGCGATTTTGGTGCTTGATTGGAACAAGAATTACCGATTCAATAACTTCAATCAGGAATCCAAATTCGCAAAAGTCAAACTACAACTATATTTTGATTTTCTGATTTTTTGTTAGTAATAAAATTAGCCAGTAAAAATTACACTTTGAATGTGATTAATTGAAAAATTTATGTGCTATAACTTTTTGATGAATATTTTACCCGCTAGTTTCTAAATTTTTGTAAGTCTCAATTATCCAAATTTTAGTTCATGATTAATTCATTTTCTTTTTCATGAAATTTTATTTTTGGGTTTGTAATTTCTAGGGTCTTGAACTTTTTCATGAATTTTTTTAGGGATTAGGTTTATTATTTGAATTGATTTTAATATTTATTAAATCAAACCCCATAAATCAGAAAGAATTTTGTGGACAGAGATTCAATTAGTGTGAGAATTGGTGGAAAATAAAAGAAAAAATGAAAAGAAGAGAAGAATAATAAGAAGAAAAAGGGAAAAGGTAAAAGGTAAAAGGGAAAAGGGAAAAGGGAAAAGGTAAAAGGTAAAAGGGAGAACGGTAAAAAAGAGAAAAAACAAAAAAAAAGTTAATGAAGAATTTTAACGGATTTGATGGCAGGGAATGATTTTTTACAATCACTAAAATTGAGAAGGAAAGAGTTACCAAAAATTTGTTTGGAGTGCACTTTAGGATAAGTGTATAAGTTTAGAGGACAAAAATGTGATTAAGCCTATATTTCTTTTACTTCTTAGTGAATTCTTGGCACTAGTAGATATTATTGGAATCACCAAAATAACACCCGAATTAGGTTGATTAGTTAGATTCGTATACTTAGCCAAATTCACAATAGATATTCATTTGACTTATTTTCATATTTTCTCGATTATTTCATGTGTAGAATCATGTTTACAGTTATTTCTATACATTTTGCATCACGCGCATTGTAATTTTGATTTATTATGCATTTAGCCATTTTTCGATAATTATCACTCTATGTATTCTTATGTTAGAATTGGTTTATTTATAAATATTCATTTATTTATTTTTACCAATATAATTTAATTGAGAACATCGCATATTAGAAATGGAATTAACCGTAGGATGTTACCGATTTAAGCACGCTCGTGAAATTTTGATGACTTAGGTTGGATTAGATATTGTTTACTTTTACGCTTTTATTTACGTTTCAAATGTACCCAATTGCTAAGATCATTGCATGATAGACATGGATGACCTATCACATGACGCATGACCTAATCTTTCACGCCATCGACTCACCATGAAACCGATTTACGTTTTGGATTGAATGAATTCTTATTCCAAAACAAATGCGTGAGTGATTTACATCCATAATAGAGAATTTAAGTAAATAAATATGTCCAATTAATCTAAAAAATATAAAATGCTTAAGAGGCCGAGTTTTATCTGGGCGAGGATGGGTGCCTAACACCGTCCCGTCCTCTTACCATTTTCTCCCAAACATTGTAAAGTCTCTAACCAACGAATTTGTACCTTTACGAAAAGAGGTCCGAGTCTTGGTTTCTCGATACCGACCAAAATCGAGTGACAACTTCCGAACGGCTTTCTGGGCCGCGACCTTGAGGACGAAAGCCCTTAAAAAAGGCCTGAAGCCGAAAAGGCATCACGGTGCTATACGTTCACACTCTGACAAATCTCAAAAAATTCGTGGAGCATTTTACTGCGAAAAATGATCTCGTAAATTGATCCAAACATAGTATGCACTCGAAGTGTAAATGACACTATTTGTAATATTAGTCGAGATGGCATTGACAAGCCACGATAAAACCATGCTATTGCATTGGGTGCATTGAAGAAAATTGTTGTCATTTTTACTTGGTTTGGAAATTATACCGTCGATAAAGCCTAACTTGTTTTTAGCTTCGGGCACCATACGAATGACACGACTCCAAGTAGGATAGTTATCACCATTTTTAGTGGTTGGGAAACCGCTCTAGGGTTATCAAAATATGAATATAAAAAAGAGAGTTGCAATCATATTCATTTGAAGGATCAGAGATAATGGATAGGGAGGAAGATGAGTTTGCAACGGCCATTGCAAAAAAAAAAATATGCAGACTTTTATGCGTACCATGTCAAAAATAATTGTATAAAAAGTTTTTTGATTTGTTTAATGATATCAAATACATTTATATACATGTTGGTACATAAAATGCTCAATCATGGATTTCCGCAAGGATAGATAGGATAGACACAATACTCATAGCGAAAAGTATTATTTTTAAGAGAGATGTTTCGGAATATAGGATTAGTGTTGACTCAATAGTAGGATCTACTCAAAGGTGTCATGACTGTTCTGACTGTGTCATAGCGGAAATGTTTGTATTTTGAAACATTTATCTTAGCCTTAACTAAAGTGACGTTACCTACCCTGCTTTGATCATTTATGAAAGTACTGAATAACTACACAATGTTATTAGTGACCCATGAAAATGGCATTCATAATAACATGTGTCCATGGGCTGAGCATTTTGGCATTTTTACAAATAGAGCCTAACAAATCACTATTCAAGTGAGAGAAATTAGTGCGCTCTTAGAGAGAAAAGTTTTGATATTTCATATCGGGGTATTAGAAAAAGACGATGTTACACTGCATCATCTGGCAAAGTTTAACTGGGGTAGTCGTGTCTTGCTTTCTCACTCTTGCTTCGCTTTGTTCATTCTCATTTATGTCAGTTACTAGTCATGTCCAATATCTATAATTTTAACCCAGTGGTCCAAATAATAGAAGAGAAACACAAAAATAAAGGGATTGACCTGATTCTATTTCTATGATAAATGGGATTGTTACAATTATATACAAAAATAGAATGAGAAATGAGTGGGATTTTTATCTAATAATTTTTATTATATTCATTATGTATATTTATACACTCATATGTAATCTCATAATAATTTTTTCTTTAACTTGAAAACCTAATTTGATGTATAAAAAAGCAAGGATACCCCTATTAAGAGAAGGATGAGGAACGTACTCCCAAGCCTACAATCAAAAAGCCCACCACAAAAGCTAAGAGAAAGTTTCTGACTATGAATATTAAATAAGCCCACCAAAATAGGAGAAATAGTTTCTTATACCACAAAAATAAAAAAAAATTTTGTTATAAAAGTGCACTGGTGGCGTATACACCACTAGTGTATGCAATTGTCTCTCCATAAAAGCCTATATATCTATAATATTCATTTTAAATTTTAAATTTTAAATTTTAAATTATTAATGCTAATTCAGCTATTAAACCGAGTCCAAAAATAAGAGTCTTGTTCCTTTTAACTTTGAAATATAAATTGATAATCAAATCACTTCCCTACATATACTAAAAGACAATTCATCCTTTTATTACAATGTTTCATCTTTCCTATATAAATTTCTACTGCTTTTTAGTTTTAACAATTTCATCAATGGCTTCACTTCTTCCTACCAGAATTGTCTTTCATCTACTTTTAATATTACATCTCAACATATTCATAGGTACTTTTCTTTCCTTTCTTTCTAGTTACAAATTAATATGCTTTTCTAATAAAATTAATGCTTAATTATGACATTTTCAATAAATAAAATATATATGCAGAAGCAGGAGTTGTTGGAGTAAACTATGGAATGCTAGGGAACAACCTTCCACCTCCAATCAAGGTTATTGCTCTCTAACAATCTCAAAATATAACTAAGGTTCGTCTTTTCGCTCCTAATCAGGATGCCCTTCAAGCTCTACAAAATTCAGGAATTCAAGTAATCCTTGGAACATTAAACCAAGATCTGCAATTACTAGGTAATGACATTTCCTATGCCAAAATGTGGGTACAAATCAACATAATTCCATATTCAAAAACTGTTCAATTTCGATGCATATCAGCTGGCAACGAAGTCATAACTAGTAACTTAGCATCTTATGTATTCCCTGCCATGAAGAATCTCTACTCAGCTCTTCATGATGCTAACCTAACAAATATTCCAGTGAGTACCTCTGTTTCAACTGCGATTCTCGGGACTTCATACCCACCTTCTCAGGGAAAGTTTTCAGCACAAGTAAGCCCAATGATGAGCCTAATCACAGCATTCTTGACAGAAACTAAGAGCCCTCTTCTTGTAAATGTGTATCCATATTTTGCATACATATACAACCAACATGATATTCCATTGGCCTATGCATTATTTAACACTAGTCAGATTGTAGTGAGAGATGGAAAGCTCGGGTATAAGAATCTATTTGACGCAATTACTGACGCGGTTTACTCAGCATTGGAGAAGGTAGGTGGGGCGGCTGTGGACGTTATAGTATCTGAAAGTGGGTGGCCGTCTAAAGAAAATGAAGGTATTGCAACAATTGGGAATGCTGAGATGTATAATAATAAGCTAATTGAACATGTAGCAGGGGAATCTGGTACGCCGAAAAGGCCAGGGAACAGTGTGGAGACATATGTTTTTGCAATTTTTAATGAAAATCTGAAGCCTGTTGGAATTGAACAGAATTTTGGTTTGTATTACCCTAATATGACTGAGGTCTACCATGTTGAGTTCATCCATTAATTAATTAGTATCTACTACTACAATCATATCCTTGTGCATAATATTTCCAATGCAGGACCTATTACAAGGAGTGGCAATCAAGTACGTCAAATCTAATGTGAAATAACTTGTAATTGGGCTTGGTAAGATAGTATTTAGTTCGCAGAATCAAAATAAGTATTTTCGGAATTTAACCAAAATATGATAAATTTTCACGTTTGGTTCATGAAATTGAACAGAATCCAGTTTCAAAACTCAAAAATCCTAATTTCAAAAATTTAATAAATAATAAATTCAGTTTTATTTTCTAAAAACCTAATATGAACTAATTATAATTGGTAAACTAAGAATATTTTAATAAAATAAAAAATTTATAAATTTAATACATATATCAACAAAATAAAAAAATTATAATTTTCAAAATTTAATTAATTTAACTAAACACACTAATTAATATGATTTTAAAATATTAATTACCAGAAATAATATCGCCTTTTGAAATTTAATTAAAAATTCGAAATTTGGCAGCCGGATACCGAATATAGGATGAATGGTAATAGTAATATGATGAATGGGCCACACAGCCTAAATACCAAAACCCGACCCACTCTCTATCTGGATTTGAGTGGATGCATTCCTGCCTGCCTGCTCCTTT
>JAYMTB010001158.1:0-11531 GCA_036897585.1 Francoa sonchifolia
GAATAGGTTGTTAGACCGTGTCAACAACCATACTCAATATAGTAAAGAGTCTAGAAACTATTCTTGAATCAGTGATCGAATTGCGAATCAGTACGGATATTATATCTTGGTTGGATCTTTAATTCTTATTGATTTCTTTTATATTTTATTTGTCTTAGTTTTATATTTCAAACCCCCATTTTATTCATTTAGTTTGTTTTTAATAAATCCAACAAATCTTTGTGGATTCGACCCTGCTTGCCTTTACTACTATTTATAAAAGCAGAAACTTTTATTTGGTGAATTCGACACTCATCACAATCATATGGATAATATGAAAAGCACATCTGGATATGCATTCACATATGGCTCAAATATATTTTCTTGGGCATCTAAAAAATAAAACATAGTGGCACAATCATCAGTTGAAGCCGAATATGTGGCAGTTGCAAATTCAGCAAATCAAGCTATATGGCTAAGGTGAATTCTAGAAGACATGGGCTAAAAACAAAAGCAAGCAACTCCACTATTTTGTGACAACAAGTCTGCTATTGCTATGGCTAAAAATTATGTATTTCATAATCGAACAAAACACGTTGCCATTAAGCATCACTATCTACGAGAATTTCTTCTAATGGCGAAATTGAAATTAACTATTGCAATACGGAGCAGCAATTGCTGATATATTTACGAAAGCACTTCAAAAATCAAAATTTGAGTTCCTTCGAAATATGCTCAGAATATTAGAAAAATGCATTAGGGAGGAGTGTTAAAAGTTAATGCATTTTTTCTAATTTGAATGAAATTATGCATGTGCATGGTATGCAACCAATAGAAAAAATAAGACTTAGCCATGAAAAAAACTTGGTGGAGAAGAATGAAGGAAGAGGGAAATAACGGCAAGGAAGTGGCGATTCCGGCTACCGCCGCTTGAATGCATGTAATTGGTTGAAGATTTCTATAATTAATACTTGCTGTTTGTATAAAACGATTTTACCTACTTTTTAATGTCTATATAAAGTTTGGTTTGAAACAAGTGGGTTGGTAACCCATAGATTTTTGTGGGTGCGGATTGTGTGGGGACCAAAGAAGATAAATTTTCGATCGGGTCGAAGGAACATAATGATTATTTGTCAATAAGGGGTGAGAGAAAGTGACCAATAATACTTCTGGCAAAGACTGTAAGGTAACAGTTTCTTAGTAGTGTATGTTAATCGAATCTCGTGAGTCTCCAAAATGTTTATCCAGTGCATTTTTTCTGTGTCTCAGCACTTAAATAAATAGTTTGAATATCTTTGATTGTTTGTATATTCTCCCGATCTCTCAATAATTGTCATATATTATCTTGATTTTGTTTTTCATGAACCTTTTTTATTTTCTATTTTTAGTTTTATATATAAAAATAAATACATACATTGGGAGTAAAAAGCAATCCTAATAGAATTAGAGACAAGACAAAACCTCGAACCTTACAATGAACTATAATTAGAAAATTATCGATAAAATTAAAAAAGCTTAAGACATAATCCTAAGCTGAACTAGACTCATAGGCTCACAATGGCCCGAAAACCTAATTATAAATTACACTATCCATTAAGAGTTAAAAATAACCAAGCTCACTTTGACAAGTGGATGCTAGAGATTTGTAAAATTAAGTGACTTGACCATATGAAATACCAAATATTTCATAGCGTGTGGCTCGAGATTGACAACACGCTTCCCAGGTAGCACGTGACTCAAGTGACAACGTGTTTCTTATGTATAGCACATGGCTCAAGACTTGATATCACTCTTTCCAAAAGAGCAAGAACAAGAGGATGGAGAAGGAGAAGGAGAAGGAGAAGGGAAATCAATGAGAATAGAAAAAATAAACTAGAGTGGTCACCGGAGGTAAACACTCTCGAATTAGAATAAGGTAGATAAAATACCACCTATCATGCTCCGGCCAACATCGAGAAAGAAAGTTTGTTCTGACGAAAAAAACATTTTCCTCCAGCCAAACCTTCCACCGAGTTAGGAGGGAGAAAAAGAGAGGACATAAAAGAGAAGGCCAAGGTAGAAAAAGGTTAGAAAAAAGGAAAGGATATGGGAGGTTGCCGAAGAAGTGGCCAGAAAAGTGACCGGAGGCAATCTCCCCTTAACTAAAAATGTATTTTTAGAGAAAAGAAAGGAATGGGGGAGATTGCCAGAGAAGTGGCCAGCGGCAACCTCCCCTTGACAGGAAAATTATTTTTTCTTCTCAACGATTGTTATCTCTTATTTATGGCAATAAAGAGAGATATTTATAATAAGAATCTTTTACTCTCTCATAGGCGCGTGTACAGGATGTGTACCTACCCTTGACACGTATCTGTGTCTGAGGTTGTCACGGTACTTGTCCACCGCAACCGGGACCACTCATGACAGAAATTCGTCTTGTGACCTCAGGGGACAGTTGGACACAGACTCAAGATTACATACACTTCTAAGGCCTTTCCCATAGTATGACGGGTCCAGGGTGATTGTGACCCTCCTACCTCTGGGATGTCACTTTCTTCCTAGACTAACTCCCTCTCTGAGCCGCCATGCCAAATACCCCTCATGTTCTCTCTCAGGAGCAAGGCATTCTTGTTGCAACGCCTTGCTCCCTCAGTCATTTGTGATTAACCATGGGTCGTGGGCCCGATCGCACCCAAATTGGGTCATTTTGATCGCTCCGGATCAATCAGATTGGGCTGATTTGGATTACCTGGATTCTAGACTTAAAATCGCATTTTACGCCTTTCCATTTGTGAGAACAGTGATGAGGGACTAATCGATTCCACCCAATACTCAATACATTTTCGGGATCAACGGCCTTGATGAAATTATAGAAAGAAACTGATTCTGATACCTGATTTCCATTGCAGATAGTGATTAACAGATGAAGAATTCCGATGGAAATCAGCTTTTGCGAAAACAGATTGAAATCATCTCTCTTGGTATGCATTTTTTGGGCTTAATCAGATTTGTTTTGTGACAAATAGTTGAAGGAAATGGTTCCCTTTTTGTATTGGAAAATCAGATACTGACATTTGTTGTCAGAGTTTCCAATATATTTTCATGGTTATATGCTTAAGTATTTCTTGAGATAACCAAAGTTTTTAAATATTCGTTTATTATCGAAAGACTTTGTATAACCAATTAGATAAGATTTTCATTGGAATTATTTGTTTGACTCGTAATATTCATCAGTTTATCAGCAAAATCAATAATAGGGTTCGTGAATATATATATTGACTTCAAAACTCGCTAAAATATCTCTAAACAAGGAACAGAAAACAGAAACTTCCGAAAAAGAATATTTAGAACTTGCAAACCCTTAATTGCGACTATTCAAATCTTTTATCCTTTTTATCGTTATCATTGTCACATAGATTTCGAAATTTTATCCTTTTTATCGTTATTATTATCATGACAGATTTCGAAATAAGCCTAATCTTCTAATCTTGTTAATCATAGGGTTAATTCCAAAAAGTAATTCTCAAATTTCGAAGAAATTTTTGAGAAACTTATAAACATATGCATTCAAGAATCAAACTTCTCTATAGACAAATTACAATCACCCATTACTAAAATTCAACACTAACCTAAACTTAATAATCAGTTTTCTCTATCTAAAACTAAAATTCACTAAAATTATCATCAATATCAAAAAAATTTGATGTGTGTTATTAACATACAAATCATCACCATCATCAGTTTCCTCGATTTCAATTTCATGGAAGAATGGATCGTTGAGGAGTTCTGCAGCAGATGGCCTTGCTCGTGGCTGCGCCAAGCATTTCTCTATGAAGGCTTTCACTTCTGGATCCTTAATTTTGTTCAATGCTTGAGGCCTTACACCGGATGTTACTTTCTTGTATATTTTGGCAATACTGTCACATTCACTATATGGAATTTCCATTGTTACCATCTCTAGCACACACATTCCGAATGAGTATATGTCTACCATCTCGGTGTAATTCTCTTCGTATAGCTCTGGCGCCATGAATTCGGGTGTTCCAAGTATTGAATGTGCTGAATGACTCTTCCCTACTATTGCTGCCAATCCCAGATCACCGATCTTAACCTATTGAACAGAAAAATAATATGATTAACTAAATTTTCCTCTGTTTTCCTAGTAACCAAACATGTTAGGGCATGAAAATTGTTTTGGTTTTACCTGTCCGATATTTCCGTTAACGAAAATATTGCTGCAATTAAGATCTCGGTGAATAACACAAGGCTCATGCATATGCAAATAATCCAATCCTTTCAATATCTGTTTCGACCACTTCTTCAATGCCTTCATCGATATATTTCTATGCTTTTTCCTATAATTCCTCAAATTTCCAGAAGTACAAACTTCTGTGATAAAATTCAACGTGCAACGCTCTTCATCTCGCCACACATAATGCAAAGCAATAAAGTTTTCATGCCTTAAGCTTTTCAACAATCCAACTTCAGAATAAAGCCTATCAATCATAGCTTGATCATCACAAAATACACGAAGTTTTACTTGATTCCACGCTACTTCAATCCCTTCCTCTTGATCAAACGCACGATACACTTTCTTCACCGCGCCAGAACCAAGCACCTCATTATCCCGGCCATACCTGCTAGTTGGATCAACCTCCACAAACGGCTCCGAATCCTTATCCGATGAATCACCGTTAACCATCGGCATCTATCAATCAAAAATCAAATCCAACACAGTCAAATCAACTGTTCAATCAACTCCGATCCTTAAAAACAGCATAAATCAATGAAATCTAGACTAGAAACAGATAAACAAACACATAATCGAAGAATAACGATTCTAGAACCAACATAAATCGAAAATCCAAACCTAAAAAGCGAATCAAGAACAGAAATCATACTAACCACTAAAAACCGATCGCCAATCTCCGATCTACAACTCAGTCAGGCTCAAATCACTCTCCGTAACACCGATCTCAAGTGCCGACGAAGAATCAAAATCTACGAGAGAAGTATGAACTGTGAGAAGCTAAGGGTTTAGTCGAATGGTTTATATAAGAAACTTTAACTAACGTGTTGGGTTAATTTTAATCAAGGTTAAGTTTAGGGTTTGTACTTGGGGTTAGGAGTTCTGAACCGTTTTTGTTTAGCTTTGCAACAAGTCAACTTTGACTCAAACTATAAGTTTGAATCGTGACCGTTGAGTTCAGATGAGATATTTTAGTTGGTGATGAACGGTTCAGATTTAACTTGTATCTCATAAAATGGCGGGAGAAGAATTAACAAATTAATTCCAAGATTAAATCATTAATCCAAAATTTAAATTTTATTAAAATATACATTTTTTTTTATCTCAAATAAAAATTGCATTAATCATCAACAAAATTAGAGATTTACGAAAAATTAAAATTATGAGGAGATAAGTGTGAGAAATTAAATAATTTTATTTTAAATTAGAAGCCCATTAAATTTAATTTAATCACTATTATATTTCTTTTCAAATATGGAAACTTATTTTTTAAGAAATTTAATATTTTCATGACCTTGTCTAGTGATCCTAGGCATGGGCAAACATGTGATAAATCCTCTCTGCACATGTGAAATTATAAAGTATACTAATTTCTAAATTTTCAAATTTATTTTGCATAAAAAAATATAATAAATTTATTATATAATTCAAATACATTTGAACCTAAAACTTGTTTCTCGTGAAAATACTTGCCATATGATTGAGGTAGTTTCCAATTTTGATAATATCGTTTTTGTGTATTATTCATTCAATGTTCTTTTTAAATTTTGAATTTAGAATAATAGATTCTCTGTATGTATATTTATGTGTGAATTTCGCATGAAATATATTAAATCGATTTGTTAATAAATAAATAAATTTCACAATCCATGATTTGTTCCGAGACCAACTCCCCTGACAATGAAAATTTCTTCCTCCACATTATTTATACAAGACAGCTAATAGCACGACACGTGTCCCACAGTAGAAGCAATCACAAAGTGACACATGTAAAATGGATTTTATATCATTTAAAAAAAAAAATAAAAAAAAATAAGACTTATTTATATATAAGATATTAATTGAATTAATGTAGTGGGACCCATGTCAACATGTGTCATATCATGATTTGCTGTGGTATTTGCATGTGGACCCTTTCAACACCTGTAGTGTGATTAATTGATAAATTAATTTTCAAAATTATAACAAACACAATTTACTAGATTTTTTAACTTATTAGAAGTTATAGGTGAATAAATTAGTGTTCATAAGTCACGTCAAATAAGAACTTAGTGAGTTAATTATACTTTTTCTTTAGTGTTTCTAAATGTCATAACTAGCCCTAAGCACGCAGATTCAAATAACCCTTTGTATAACCTTGATTCAAATATATTGAAGAAGCTACAGATTAATCAGTAAGAAGTCCCAAACAAGCTTCTAGTTTCCAACTAATTAATCACTAATTCAACATTGTTGAAGTCCATTTTTTTGATGGGCTTCATAGGTCCATTTCTAATGTATGGGAGACAGCTATTTATAACTTGGGCTTGTCAAATATTATTTTATGGGCTTCATAGGCCCAATACACTCCATTCTAAATGAAAGCCCAAGATTTCGGCCAAATTAATCATAAATAAGAGTGAATTATTTATTTCAATTATTTAAGCAAATTAATAATGAGAATTATAAATAATATTTTTTATTTATTATTCGTTATAATTCTAACATAAGTGCAAAATTTAAATTTCACTTTCAACTATTACTACCATATTAAACTTCAGCTCAACTCGTTTATTCATGCACTCCTAAAATTTATGAAAAAATTTAATGCTTGTAAAAATTTTCACAATATCATTAAAATAGTCCAAACAAACATCCGAAAAATTCAAAATCTATCACCTACAAAGTTAATATAGTTGTAGATGATATCGTTTAGATTCCTGATCGTAATTAAAAAATTTCTTTTACTTAGTGTAACAGACATTACTACCCACGAAACTTGCTTCTTTTTGCGAGAGATGATTTTCGAGTTTTATAGACATCATGCTCATTCTTGTGACAAAAATTGTGTATTTTTACTATGGTTTTTGCTATTTTAGAAAATAAAAAGGTTTTAAGTATTACAATCCTATATCTACTATTGATAAAATATCAATTTCATCCCCAAATTATTGAAATAATTGCATCGTGATATATTTCGTTATCGGCCTTCTCAAATACCTTAAGTTTTAGTTAGATAAAATGATTTTTCAATATTACCAACACGTGTCTATTAGTGTGATTAAAGTAGTCATAATTACGCACTCTTCATTCCAATTTACCCCCAAATTCATGAAAAAATGAGGGCTGCATTTTTTCATTCCATTTCGCGAATTTGGAAGGCTGCATTTTTTACTACATTGACCTCAATGGGTAGATACATGTCATTGGAAAAATTTATTTTATCTAGTCAAAACTAACAATAGTTGATGAGGAAATAATTTCAATAACTTAGGAACGATTACGATACTAAAATAAGTTTAGGGTTCAATTTGACGTTTGTCAGCGAAATCTTGGCTCCGAGTAAGGTTGATTTGTAAGACTCTGTAGGTTAAACATTTTAAAATAATACCAATCAAAATTTAAATATAACATATTCTATAAAATAGTAGAATCCTGAATCCAAATTTGATTTAGTTTACAAATTTTAAAAGGATACCTACTCGATAATTTTTATAAAGAGATAATAAACTGGATCCGAGTGGTTACATAATACAAATACAAATACAAATTATAAAGTTTAAAAGATTAAAAAAGAAAAAAAATTAGGCCTAGTCTAAAATTAGACAATCCATCTTCACGGGGAAATTATTGTGTGAGGTGGGATCCATAAATAGTGGTGAAATCTTATATTTAGCAGTGAAGAAGTTTCATATTTACTAGTGATTATCACTACTTATGAGGGAATAGACACCACTCATTGCAAGTTTTCACCACTGAATGAGATGCACAGTTTCATTACAAAAACATTTCAAGTCAACTTCCTTCTCACTTTCTCTTACAAACCTTCTATCTTTCCATCTTTCCCCAATTTTCACTCTCAAAAATGCTCTCATGCCTCTAATCCATCAACCCATTTCCCTACGCTTCTCAAATCCACTTCTTCATCTTCTAATTCTTCCTCTTTCTCCCTTTCTCTAAACCCCATTAATGGATTCAACATCTGCTGCTTCTGGGTTCCGATTTCGACCCTCTACTGACTTACCCATCTCCTCCGATCCGTCGATTTCTGACTCTCCAGCTAATGGGGGTGCTAAGTATAAGCTTTTATCACCGGCGAAGCTTCCGATCTCTAGGTCACCGTGTATTACGATTCCTCCTGGGTTGAGTCCTTCTTCGTTTCTTGAATCTCCTGTGTTGCTCTCGAATATGATGAAGGTTTGTTTTTAGCTTGATTTTGAGTGTTGGGTGTTTGTAGGTTTGAATATGGTTTGGGGAAATGGTAAAGTTTGAAACTTTTTGAGTATTGAACTGTGTTATTACATCTTGAGATTTGGTTATTTTTCGGGTTTAGAATGTGTTTGATAGTGGGTCGATTTTGTGTTGTTGTTCTGATTGTGAATTTTGGATTTGAGGTTTTGTTTGATTGATGAGTTTATATGAATCATAAGTACTGTTTGGTAGCTCAGAAAAGTACCAATTAGGCTTAATTTAGATTAATTATTGTAGAACTTGACATTGTTTAGTATCATTAGTTCTTTTAGAGAAATTTTCTGCTGAGAAATGGACGGTCTTCATTGAGAGGTTCCATTCATGTCATGGGCATCTAAATGTGATAACTGTATATATGGCTGTGCTTAGAAGCCTTAGTGGACAACTTTAAGACTTTAATGATGTGATTCAAATATTTTTTATGAGCTAAAGATGCTCTTTGTTTGGGCCAAATTTCCTTTTCTGTTCGTTTGATCTATTGCAATTAGAATTTTAAATTTTGGGTGCCGGAGCTTGGACCTATAGATTCTGATTCCGCTGCACTGCTTACAAGTTACAATACTCTGTTGGCTTCTTTATTGCCGTGTAGTTTGTTCAGTAGAGTTTTTTTCAGAATATGTGATTCTCTAAAAACTCTTTAACTATTTTCATTTTTTTTAATTTAATTTAATTTTTTTTTTATGTCAGTGTTGTTTTTTCACGAAATGAATCTTCCTTTTTGTTGGTGCTTCCTCCTTTTGTTTATGGTGTCATTGTATGTAAGCAACACTTTTTCCATTTGTGTAATGTGAGAATAAGGAATATGTGCCTTTGTTAGGAGGAATAGATCAAATCCCTATTAATTATGCACAATGACAAGAGGAAAGCAAATGCCAAAGCTACGTGAGCTATTTATCTATAGGGTGGGAGGCAGTAATGGATATATGATTGCATGTTTCGCTGTTAAGTTTAGTGCTTAGTATCACTGATCAAAGCATATTGGGATACTGAATCAGTGTTTTGATTTGCTAATCTTTGCTCGATCTTCTTCTTTTAAAATATTATTTCTATGAGAAGGTTATTTGAAACTCTGCCCGATGTTCCTTGTTGATGAACAGATGTGAAACAGTCAATAAAAACTTTTGCTGAGTTTATTAGTTGATCCATTGTTGAGGGCCTTTTGGCTTGCAGCGGTAATACAAGTTTCCTATGTTTTCATTTTTTTTTATATTTACGAAGAGTCTTCTGTAGTTACTTTGGTCGTACTCTTTTTGGTAAAGAAAAATTATCCACTACACTTGTGAACAACTTTTCAAAGAAATCTTATTTATCAGTAATTTGTAATGTTCTGTCTCGGCCTTGCAGGCAGAGCCTTCACCAACTACTGGTTCTTTTATGAAGCCTCAAATGGTGCATGCCTCTGTTGGTTCTGCTACATATTCAGCAGCTACTGTTTGCTCAAATAGCAATGCGTCAGATGAAAGAAACTCTAGCTTCTTTGAGTTTAAACCCCACGGTCATTCAAATATGGTAATCTTCTAAGAAAAATAATAATTGCTTGATGTTTGGTATTGAAAGTGTAAGTAGCATATGAGCATAACTGTTTCCATTAGATATTTGATCAGATGCTGCATAGATCTAGTTCGTCTCAATTTTCTTTTGCCTCAATTTCCACTGCTAAATTTCACAACAGAGATATGTTTCTGTTAACGCGTACATTCTTTTACAAGTTATAATCTAGCAATTTCTTTTGTCTATTCATATATTTTCTGACATTATCTGCAAAAAGATGGTATTATAGGAGAAGGCTGAGGCTCCATGTTGACACTTTTTATCTCCCATCTCTCTGTTTTTATCACCATAAAGCTATTCATTAATGGAGCTTCATATGCTTTTTGTTTATTTGAAGGCTCCTGTAGATATGAACCACAAGAGAGGTGAACAATCGGTGCAAGTCCAAGGTCAGTTCCAGATTCAATCATTTGCATCATCTTCTATCAAAAATGAGGTTGTAACCTCGTCAAATGGGGTTAGTCAAACTGCACCTGCACACATGGTTACTTCAGGAGCCGGTGCTGCTACTGCTGAAATCGGTTCCAATGAATTAATTCAGAGAGGGTGCCCCAATCCTGGGATTCAAACACAGCAGAATGATTTTAAGGGAACTGGGCCTTCAGTTGTATCAGAGAGGCTAGTTGAAGATGGATATAACTGGCGAAAGTATGGGCAGAAACATGTTAAAGGAAGTGAATTTCCACGCAGCTATTACAAATGTACGCATCCCAACTGTGAGGTGAAAAAGCTATTTGAGCGTGCTCATGATGGACGGATAACAGAGATTATCTACAAAGGCGCACATGATCATCCTAAACCTCAACCAAGCCGCAGATATACTTCTGGTACTGTTATGTCCATCCAAGACGAAAGTCGTGATGGTAATGGAAAAAAACTTTGGATTGCTTTCTAGTTAATGGAATTATATGATAACCTACTGTGTGTCTTTGCTGTATTTTGTGCATTACAGACAAGTCATCCAACTTATACGGTCAGCTTTCACATACCATTGACCCAAATGGTACCCCTGTTGCATCTTCTATCAACGCAAGTGATGATAATGTCGATGATGCAGTTTCTCAGTCAAATAGGATGCATGATGAGTTAGATGATGATGACCCTTTATCAAAGCGGAGGTATTGTAGTTCGAAAGAAGCCTTAGGTTTTTCCTAGTAGTTGTATATACAAGCTAACCAATGAAATCCCAAATTATATTGAGCAGGAAGATGGAATTTGGGGGGCTAGATATCACACCTGTGGTCAAGCCCATCCGAGAACCACGTGTCGTTGTTCAGACTTTGAGTGAGGTTGATATACTGGATGATGGATACCGCTGGCGCAAATATGGGCAGAAAGTTGTGAGAGGCAATCCTAATCCAAGGTATGTTTCATTGATGTCAGGCATATTTAGGATAATGTTCTTGCTAATATGATCTGTTTTAAAACATTTTTGCTCACTGCATGCATATGGGTGATTATGTATATGCTGTGCAATAGCTTATAGCTTTGCTTACACGATCATTACCCAATGCATTATGGTCCTGGGTTTGTGCAGTACTTG